>APFE030003073.1:79450-141201 GCA_000404065.3 Pinus taeda
GAGGTGGGCATTCCCATGCTCAGCTTTATAAATTCATTTTCATGTACATAGGATAGACAACCGTCTGTGTGGCAGACTGATGATTCTGATAGAGCCATCATCCTTTGATTCAGATGATCATCTGTGCAACAATGATGTACGTTTGATGTCTTTATTTTCCTGAATATATTGCAGCCTAGATGGATGAAACTAGATCTGGGGTCTTCAAACTCGTCCAATCTTCGCCCGAAGTACAAGTCGATCCATGTGAAAAATGTTCTGGAGTCGAACATGGAAAGACATCGCCTGATTACCAGCCAATGATGTAAGCAATTAACATGCACGAGAGGAATCATCGATAATGATTATGAACCTCAAGGTACTACAGGACAATTCACATGGTGTGAAAATGGGACTTGGCATTGAACACCACGCAAAATCTTTCGGTTGAAGGCCATTGATGTAAACCTGTCACTGGAAGTGAGAAACTTGCCATTGAGGCATGCAAGCTTGAAAGTATTGAAAGGGTTGTTCCTAGGTCGACTTCTTGGATAATGAGTTGTCGTCAACAAGAAGTGACCCATCGTAGGAGGGCCTTAATGAATCCCACATCTACGACATGAAACGGAGCAAATTATTTTGTGGAGCTGAAAACAATCTGATGATACAGGGTTCAGGGTGGTGGTCATGAAAGAATGAAGGGTGAAGGTATTGTAACGGATGAGACACAAGCTGGGTTGGTGAATTCTCTAATCGAATTCTCTTGAACATATCCGCGACACTGAAATGGATTGGTAGCATTAACCCCAAATATGGATGGTATGATGGACCAATGGTAGTATGGCCGGTGAACGGAATAACCCAACCCGAATCAATCATGGTGATGGAGTGAAAGTGTCATGTTCAAGAGCGACTCGCTACCAATAAAATTTCTTCAAGTTTTCTTCCCAGTTTTCCCCAGTCATTGCTGACCAGTACCTCTTTATTTTTATCAAGCTTGAGGAGGATAACATATGCTTGTTCTATAATTTTCCCTTCGGGCAAACCCGTCATTATGTTTTAACGAGCCTAGGGACAGTGAAACTCATTCTTATTTATATAGACAAGTTTGTCACTATTGGTTTTAAAGAGTTTAATGAGAAAGACAACTCGGTCCTTTTTCAATTTTAGAGAGTCTGAAAAGGGACATAAAGGAAACTCCAGTAATCCTTTTTCATCATATAATCCCTTAAGTCCAAAAAAAGTATAAAATAATATGAAAGGGATGAATTTTCGATAGTTTTAACAAGCCGAACAAGACAAGCGCTCGATTGTTTTGTGTAATGATCCCTCAAGTCCAAAAAGATTAAAATCTAGAGGAGGGATAGCACTTCCGATAGCTTTAACGAGCTGGAGAGGCCGATTGCTCACCAATATTTTCATATTTTACGAGTCAGATGAAAAGAGCTTAAAGGAGACTCGTTTTTTAGGAACGAGGGATATTTTCAGGTAGCTACTGATTCCAGGTAAGGTTTGGAATTTTCCAATCACGACAGTGTTACAAGGATGGCTAATAGAATCACTCGTTGCAGTTGTTCCTCAAAAGGGTAAATAATCAAATGGAGTCGTATGATCGGCTAAAATAGAGTGGAGGTGATTCACAATGGTTATTTACTGGAGGTGGGTTCATTTTTTAATGAGCTTAAACCCTGGAGGAACATATGCTCATTGCTAGGTTTATTTTTAACGAGCTTGAACTTCGCGTAAAACTGCTCGTGACTAGGTTTATTTTTTAACGAGCTTGAACTTTGTGGAAACATTGCTCGTGGCCTGGTTCATTTTTTAATGAGCTTGAACCATGCGACAACATATGCTTAGATTCAATTTCATGTTTACACAAGCTTGAAACGAAAAACTATGCTCGTTATAAGTTCGCATGCCCCCAGCATAATAACGCAAATTGAGGTGCATGCCCCCCAAGCTTCATTGCATTCAACACAGTGGTTGGAATGAAGGTTTACTTTCGAGATCTTTGAAAGACTCGGCTTGGATTTTACGAGAGCGTAATCAAAGAATCAATTTGGAAAGGAATTTGTTTCATTTTTTAATGAGGTTGACACAGTAAAAGAACTATCCTCATAATCCACCATATTTACAGTATTTGATAGAAAATCAAAAACTGAAGGATGATTAAGGTTGCTGGAATAATCTTCATGGTAATCCGGAAGATGGGAACGATGGTGGTAATCTTCCCATGGTGCCTCTCCTATCATCATTGACTAAATGATTCCTTCGTCTGTAGAATGTATATGCGACCAAGGATCTGAAGAGATACCATATTCCTTAGACCTATCTATCCAAACACTCAATGAGCGTTGATTTGTGTTTGCCCCCCAAGCCAAGAAAATTGATTGCTAGAATATTTCTAAAATGGAAATGATCCATGCTGTCAAAATGTTCAGGAATCTTTTGAATCTAGAAGATATCATATTGCAGGTTCACACAGTGGCCACTTCCACCAGATTGTTTGGAGGCTGTAGGGCAAAAGTACCCATCAATGTAGGGTCTTTTAGCAGTCCTACTCAGATATTTTGAAGTGATTGAGAGCTTCCGTGGATCATCGGAATGCTTCCCGTAACTTGTGAATTGTTGGGGAGAAAGGTTTGTTGGTCGACGATTGTAATCCCTCCTTGAAAAGGAAATGCAATCTTTCTGAAGTATGTCGACACAACAGCAGCCATAGCATAAATCCAGGGCCTTCCCAGTAGGATGTTGTAATTGAGGTTTCCATCGATAACTTCAACATCAATTTCTATTGTTTTTCCCCCTAGTTCGACTTGCTAGTTACTTAAAATCTCGTATGGAGTGTATGTTCATCCATCAAATTCTTTTAACATCATTGACAATCACGACAAGGGTGGTGAGCCTAAAGTTTTCCAGCAACTCATTAACATAATGCATGTAGATGCCCCCTCATCAGTAATTGTTCGATGAACAGTTTTGTTGAAGGCTTTCATTTGGATGAGGAAAGCGAGTTGAGTTGGTAACTGAGGTTCATATTCTTTATGATTAAAGGCCACAAGATTGGAATACGCTGGGTCAATCCCACCTATTGCTGATAATATAGCCTGCTTCTAGGAGGGGCAATTTTGTAGTACCTCAAGTGTCGACATAGCGGACAACGATTGGGCCAGGTCCTCTACTATATTATAATTTTGTGCTGCTCTGGCACAAGGATTAAATGTTGATTTGTGTACTACTCCCTTTGGCAGCTTTATCGTCAGCTCAGGAATGATGGGCGGCACAACTTCGGTTGAAGTTGTTGTCGAACTACTACGTTGATCAGTAGCCTTGTTGTTCGACAACTATGGATTCCCGTAATCTTTATTCCTAGTCGATATCAAAGCATCTTTTTGTTGTTTTGAAATGAACAACATAAGCACTTGGTATGGGGAAGCATTGTCACTAGCAACCAGATTGGTTCCCGGGTTTGGAAACGGATCAGTTAATACCACTGAGATTTTTGAACTCTTAAAGAGTTTCTTAACTTCATCTTTATGTGGGAAATCTCTCATTTGATGATCCTCATCGCATATCTGACACCCCGTAGGGGGTTTCTTTTGCCCAGAAGGGTTTGCAGAAGGTTTTTCAGGAGATGACTTATCCTGCTTCTTCTTTTTCCCTTTCTTTTTATTCTTGCCTCCTGGTTGCTTCGGTTCTTTGCCTTTGTCAGTCGACATGGCATTTACCTCTGAGACGAGAAATTATTCATTTGCATTTTGACTAGAAACCATACGAGCTTTCTTTGATGTAGCCTTTATGGTTTTCTTGCTAGTCGTACCTATCATGCCATCACCGACATGAGAATCTTTGTTTGATTTAGGAGGAGGAGGAATGGAAAATTCTGGTCTAGGAGCATCAGGGATTTTTTCATAGAGCGTGCCAGTCTGAGTATAGATCAAGTCTAGATATTGCACATGAGCAATGACTTGCTCTTCAGTGACGACCCCTCCCTTTTCCACATCTTCTATGATAGAAGGCCATAATGACTTAAAAAACCATTCAGCTAACAACTAATCAGCAACATATGTTTTTACCATCCTATGACGACGCTGCCACTCATGGATATGATCAAATATGTGAGTGGTTGTAGTCTGTTTGAAATTGGTAAGAAGCTCTGTTCATGTTTCGTACCTTATTGGTAACTGAAAATGGGTTAAAAAGGTTGTGGAAAGGGTGCTGAAGTTATCAAATGAAGCTCTAGGAAATTCAATGTACCATTTTTCTTCCGGACCAATTAACGTTTGCTAAAAAAGGCGAAGCCTAATCGAATCATCATTGAGAGTGATGGATGAACACCATAGATGAAAGGTCATCACATGATTTCATGGGTCTTCACCCAGATTTCCATTAAATTTAGGAATATCTTACGAACTTTTATGAGGAATCGCCGGCCACCAAGGGGCATAAGAAATTGGATCGTTTGTTAGCCAATTTAGATCCGGTAACTCTAAAGTCACCACGAAGGGAAACTGTTGATTCAGGTTCAGTGAAGCATACCCAGGATAGGATGGTATCGCCTGAGCAATGGGTCTTTGCATACTGGCATAATGCATTTGATGTTGATAACTTTGGTAAGGTTGATGAGCATAACCATTTTGATATGATTGTTGTTGACCATTTTGAATATACGACTGCCCATTACTCGCAAAGACGTGTTGCTCAAATCCTTGGTAAGCTTGTTGGAATTGCGGTTGTTGATATTGCACCAACCATGGTTGTGAGACCATTTGTTGTTGTCCAATACTGACTATTTGACCAAGATGAGGGGTAATAGTACTCGTTTGAACCTGGGTCGCTTCGGTTAGGGAGCCACTAATCGGTGATCGCGGCTGTGTCGTGGAGACAGGAGGCTGTTGTATTACAACCTGAGGAAGTTGAGGTAGGCATACAATAGGCAACGCTTGTACTTGCGACACTGTCACAATGGCCAGTGTAGTGGGGATATTCGACACAGGTAGGATTTTTTGCATTGAGTATACAACTCTTGGTTGTTGAGGCAATATTGGCACCCAATCGTTGGATGTAATTCCAGCATGACTTGAATTCTATTGTGAACTCCCATATGGTTGTTCTCCCAAAGGAAACAATGAAAGGGCATACTGCCCCCCATATGGTGGCAATCCAGTACTCAAAGGAATGATTGGCCTTTGGGGACTGGACTGCACAAATTGATACTATTGCGAAGGATCAATTTGTTGAGACTCAACATAAGAGATTCCGGATATTATTCCGGACGAACAAACGGGTAGGCTTTGTTGCATTGAGTATACAACTCTTGGTTGTTGAGGCAATATTGGCACCCAACCGTTGGATGTAATTCCAGCATGACTTGAATTCTATTGTGAACTCCCATATGGTTGTTCTCCCAGAGGAAACAATGAAAGGGCATACTGCCCCCCATATGGTGGCAATCCAGTACTCAAAGGAATGATTGGCCTTTGGGGACTGGACTGCCCAAATTGATACTATTGCGAAGGATCAATTTGTTGAGACTCAACATTAGGGATTCCGGATATTATTCTGGACGAACAAACAGGAACAGACCATACTGTCGAAGTAGTCCCTGGATGGACTCCATATAGCAGTCAAGAGCTAGTTGAGACAAATGGTACACCAGCGAACATTGTTGGAGTAGCAGTAGGAAGTTCTGTTACTACTGCATCAGATGACACATTCCTAGATGTTGACGGTTTTTCAGACATATCTAGTCTATCCAAAAGATTTCCTAGCGATTCTACAGGAACTTGCAATGAAGGGAGACTAACTTCTGATGAAGAAGGATATAGAGTGATCCCGGCTCCAAAATGCAATGGAGTACTGGATGGAGGATCCTCCACAATATTTTCTATTGCAATCAATCCAGGTGGGAGAGGTAGACCGTCAGGTCCGTAAAATATTTCTGGTGCCAAAGAAGGTATAGACTCTGCAGCGATAGTTGTTAGAGGGGTAACACCTTCCAAATCAACTGTAGATGGAGCCAATTCAGGAATAGAAGCATTTTCCATTACACTAGGATCAATTATAATGTCCTCTTGTGGCCGCGGAACTTCTTCTATAAAGGCAGGGGTACCAGAGATGGTTGGAGTAACCAGAGTCCCTGAGGATGTTGGAACACAAGTTCCAAACAAACCAGGGGACTTTGATCAGGTTAATCTCCGTGAATGACAGGGTTTTGATTGACTTTCTTCCACAATTGTGGATTACTTGATCAACTCAAAATAAATGGGAAAAAGTGATTCCGAATTTAATGAATTTTAGACGCTTTGACACAACTGGCTTTTTCAATTTTTAAGAGTCGAGAAAAAGCTAAAGATGACTCTAGTCGCCTTTGATTTTTAATGAGCCTAAAGTGACAAGTGCTCAGATGGACCTTTTCCTTTAAGGAGCCTGAAAAGGAAGGAAAGAGACTACTCTGGAAATCTAGACAGAGGGATTATCAAACCAATCGCAAAACTGTAGAATACTTTTTACGGTACGGAATTCAATCTTCTCGAATGTTGTGTTCAGTGCATTGCGGTCGATAGGGTGGCAGACACGGCTTCCTAAGGATAGAGGATATAGCCTATTGTGATCTCCCAATATATACTCGACGGTATGTGGGAGCACAAGTTCGTACTGGCACTTGTCGTCTCAAAGAGGAGGAATCACCCAACCTACAATGAAGGCGATAGTTACCAGGCTTTACAACGCCGGAATACGTCTCTAGCCTAGACTTCTAAATGTTGTGCGTTAGGTTCCAAAGTGTTTTTATGTTCATTGAATTTATTTTACAATTGATATTCCTTAAGAAGTTTTCCTTTTAGGTTCACCGCGTGATGTAGATATACAATTCCTAAAATGCAATCTAAGATGATAAACAATCGTTTAATCTTCTTTTTGCAATGAAAATCCTAGCTACTAAAGAAAGAGAAGCGAGATTCTTTAACATAGAGCAGAGAGCACACACTAGATGCACTGTCCTAAATCAAAATCAACAAGCAGTCTAAATGCAAATGCACATGCATGTATTTGTTTTCACTGTCTTAATGTGTGAATGGCAAAAAGAATGCTAAGTACAAATCCGAATTGTTTCAAGTGACAGTGCTAACGATTTTCTCTTCAAAAGATGAAAGGAAGATAATGACGACACTTTGTGATTTTGAATTGAAAACTGCTTTCGACACTTGAAACACTATTAATTCAAATCAAATACAAGAGTAACAGTGTAATCGACCATCAATAATAGTAGGATTCTTTTCTTTGACTGAAAATGACACTTGCGACACTTTCAAATCAAATGACAACAGTTTGATTACACTACTTATTTGTAAAGGAGAACCTTAAATGGTGAACAATACATAAAAACATTTACAGTTCTTTGTTCTATGGAGGCTAAATCATGCAAAGGAAGGGAGTTTCCATAGTGGTATACTGTTCACAGACGGAAAAACTCCTGAATAAAGCTGAAGAGAGTGAACAAAAACCAAAATCTGGAAGCAGAAAAGTCTTATCTGATCATCGCACCTGTCACAGGAAAATAGTGATGCATCCCACCTACTACACACGAGAGATGCGATGCATCCAAATTCCCAAGAGGAGAAGGTGCGATGGTCCAGGGATGAGACTTCAACTTGGTTCTTGGTCACAGTTTGCAGCTTAGTTCAGGGATTTAAGCCGAGCTAATGATAGTCAGTAAATGCAAATAACAAGGGCTGATCTAATGAGGTTACTTGAGCCACCACCAAGGAAATGAGGATGTTTGCAGATCAATTGTTCAGTTTATAAACAAAACCCGAAGATAGACTGAAGTAGCATTGATCTACTTTGCACTTGCATAGCAAATGCAGTTCGAAGGCTAGTTGGCTTGACTTCAGGCTTCGTCTAAAAGTTTATAAAACAAACAAATATAGACAAGCAAACAAGCTATTCGTTCCCCAGCAAAGTTGCCATTTTGTTATCGGGAAATCTACTGCCTATGCAAAGTTGATAATCCCATTAAGACGGGTAGCTATCTTAGAAACAAACAGATCAAAGTTACTTTCGTTTCCCTTTACGAGAAGTAGATAGGAGAGGAGCAAAGAATACCAACCTCAATCTTTCGCTTGGTTCCTTGCTTGTTCCTTCTCCCCTTTGACAGATATTTGCCGCTCTTGCCTTGAACACTCCACTTCAAAGAGTACCTATAAAGTCAAAGAAGCATAATACCTTCAAATTGTAGAGATCTACAATCATAAACAATATAGGACCATATATATATTTACCACACAAATGCATATATTACCAGACATACAAGAATGTGGAGGAAAACTTGAATAGCTTTATTGATATAAAGATTAGAAGAGAGGATTACAACCCATTGATCTGACCTAGCGTCATCCTCCCAACATGAAATCCCTTCTTCACCTCATGAAAAGCTTAGATCACCCAACACTATGATGTTCCACCAAGAAACTAACAACACTTCCTTACAAGATGCAAAATTTCAGCGTTTGGATCTCTGGGATGAGGGATCCATATATAGATGATTGCAAGGGGGTGAGTCAGCTTCTGGGATTTTGATTAGTGTCTTCTCTCTGATAGTTCTTGATTCCACTTGGATATTTATGATCTCTTACTCATCCCTGGGCGAATTCAGAGAGGCAAGTGTCACAGGAGAAGTTTCTAGAAGATTCCATGATCATCCACCTTGCAAACTATCTTTGCCATTTGTCTACTCTCGCCCATCGCACCCTACAGAAGGGCTTTTCAGTATGCATCACACTTTTTTTATGTGGCAGGTGAGATGCATCGCACCCTTTGCATTGAGTAGTCTGTATGGTCCAGTTTTGACTAGTTCTGAGCATTTTTCTGTGGAGAACTTCTAGGAGATGATACAATCAGCTGAAACAACACTTTTAGGGACTCAGAATCCCTTGGTTTATGGACATATATGATTGGGGTTGTTGTTCCCAAATATGTCTATAACAGTCCGCACATGGGAATGTGGGGTATCTGCATGCAATCTAGTACAAGCCAGACTTGTGAATGTTCATATACACCTGACGACCTCTGAGGCCTTCTACAAAAGTGCCTGGAAATGCTTCATTGACCTCTTCCATTTCATCTTGATGTCCTTGTCTAGAAACAACTTGGTATCTTCATATATCAGTAGACATGCAGACACCTACTCAACTGCTGCTCCAATTGCACTCCCGTCAGTATCCTTTGATCCTTCTCTCTTAGAGGCCATTGATCCTGTACTGCTAAGAGATGGATGAACACTTGAAATATCTAGAGACAAAACAGCATGCATGGCAAGAAATCTATTATAGAAAACCAAAGCAAATTTGGGGAATGACTTAACACATACCTAGGGAATGATAGGCAAAGATTACGCAATTCCTTCTAGGAGGTTGGGTGACTGGTTGCCATAACTGCACAAAAGGTAGTCTGGGCTATTTAGGAGGCAAGACTGGATGTTGGATTTGTGCAGTGCATAATACAGGCTGGTTGTTGACTGTTGGGATTGTGCAATGCATAATTCCTACTAGCAATGATTGCATGCTCAGGAACTGCATTGCGCAATTTTCTGGGCCAACAATCACTGTCCCTCATAAATGCACAAAACAATCCTGGAGGATATTTTCTAGGAAGAAATGCACATTTTTGGAGAGGAAGATAGAGCCTTCATTCTCCATATCGTGCAATGTTGTCTGGGTGAGGCAGAGTCCAGGCCAAGGTTCCCCAGACCCGCTAACGGGCAACTGAAAGAAAATATGAAAGTGAATGCATGGTGACACTAAGTGAAAGTAGAAGTGATTGATCATGCATGCAAACATTGAATGAAATATTCAGTAAAAAGATCAACATGCATGTGGGTGAAGCAAGTCGTTGAATCGACGATCGTTTGTGCAAAACAGTTTCATGCATGCGACAGTAGTGAGATAGCAATGAAAACTAAAATGGTGCTAACACAAGCTAGTATGCATGTAAACAATAGCAAGTGTTCAAATAAATCAAGAAAAAAACACTCACACAATTGAAAACACAAAAAGCGACAGAAATTCTGAAAAAGACAAGTTGAGACCACTTACCTGTGAATAACTGAGTCGGATGTGTCAAAGAGTCTGAGATGTGCTGTGGGATGTCAGAGCTCCCAGATCAATGTGAAAGAATGAGCTTTGATGTGTCGAATAAATAAGTTTGAGCTCATGACACACATACCACAAATCTAGGAAAAAGTGACACTTGGAGAAAAGTTTCTAAAACGAACCTTGCTTGTAACCTTCAATTGCTAAAAAAAACTCCCTGAATCATCAGATGTTTTTTGCATGTTGGATTTTTGTATTCCAGGAAAAAGAAAGCCATGCATGCAAGTCAAGCTTCCTTGGTCCCGGGTGGAATTGGTCAACCCAACTGCTCATGCATGAGGCTGCTCATCTGCTGGGAGAAAATGTGTATTTCTGGACGGGATCTTGGTTGGTTGCCCAAGAGATTTGTGCAATTTCGAGGCAGAGCAGCTGATTGCTACTCAGGGTTGCGCAATTCCTGGGTTGAGCAGGCCTGCTGGGAAGGATTGCGTAGTTTTATGGGTGAATCCTGACTGGCAAGATTGCCCAATTCTGGATCCCAATAAGCTGCCAGACAGAATTGCACAATTTCTAGAGGGAAGGCTGGTTTCCCTCCAAAATTGTGCAATTTCTTGGGGGAGCTGCTCAGCCTACAGATGGACCAACTCTGGGTGATCAACCTGTGAGGGGAATGTATCAAGTTTTGATCAACAGGTTGTCTCTATGCACGAAAAACACCGAAGCTTGTCTAATTGATGAAGCAATACAAGGTGTTGTGAAAGGTTGGTAGGGAGGCGCCAAAATGAAGCTAAGGAAAAATTTTGGAAGGTGGTTGTAGTCGCTACAACACTTGGTGACACACTGGTAGAACTCCAGCTCTCTGAATGGACCTTGTTCATGAAAAGAAAGTCTAAAACATATGGAAGTATTGTTTAGTTCCTAGTTCATCTTGGTTTCACACTAGCTTTATTGTAAGATGTAGCATCTGCCAAGATCTTGGTCGAGCCTGGTTAGTACCCTGGCAGAGTTACTTGCATCACCTATCTGCATAGGAAGCCTTTCTCTTCTTTTTCCTTATTCATTTTTCATTTTGATTTTTTTTTTTTACTTTTCATTTTTTCATAACTATGCATAGCACTTATTCATTTGAGAGGAAAAAGAGGGATCTTGACTTATTGAGAGAAGAAGAGGTTGTTGCAACAAATAAGTAGTTTATTATACCTCTGACGTGCCTGTTAAGGTTTCCCCTCACCTTACTCTACTTGACTAGGCTGACAAGGGTTAATCCAAAAACAACCAACTAGAGTAGGTGACACTAGTTAGTGCACAAGCATTGTGTTTTCACCAAGGTTCACTTCGAACAATATGTATTTTCCTTCAACATATCATGGACTAAGAGTAACAAGATCTTCATATAGAGGCAAGATGATACATAAACAAGTAGTGATAGCTGCACAAGGCCTCTTGTACTTTACCCATCTTGTTCTAAGAATCATACATGGTTTCATGTGAAACTAACCTACAAACAAAAAATCAAACAAGCAAACAACAAAGAAAAGAAAGAGCAGAAGCAAAAGCGAAAGTGAATCTAGTAAGAAAACAAGAAAGCGACCAAACAAACAACAAAGCGACTAAGAAAACAAGCATGCAAGAAAACCAACTGAAAGCAAACACTACTCCTACTCCTAAACTAATGGTGCATGGGCCTGATCACGTGAAGTGATATTTCCAATGCAACCACCAACACATTGGTTAACCCATGTTGGTGAAGGTTTGGTCCTAGAGCAACCTAGTTGTGCGAACTAGAAGGCAAGAAAGATATAAAAATCAAGACAACCACACTTTGTGTTTCAAGGTGCCCACGGGACATAAGTGAATGAAAGTGTATGAAGAGCAATCTATGGACTTACCACAGTGCTATGTCACACTGCGTGCAGCTTTGAAGCATATGCACACTCTTGATTGTGACATGCAAGCAAATGAAAGAAACAAAGACAACTTGCATTTTTCACGCATGCTTGCAATATAAGAATCCTCCAGTGCATGAGTGATAGTATCGTGCAGTTCAAGCAGAGGAAGTATGATTTGTGTGTGAGATTTATATTCAATGCATACAGATGAGTGATGAGGAGCCTCAGGTGAGTGAATAGTTTCCTAATTGGAAGTGAGACTAACCCCAAGAGAGTAAGGACCTGACATAACCATCAACTCGGGTTGAAGTGCCTTGACAGTCTTGGGTGTTTCAACATCATCTTCAGATAGATCATCATAAATCGATGGCTTCAAAAATTCAACTGCGATAGGAACATCTTCGTCATCGAATATGTGAGTAAATGGATCATGATAGCCATCATTAGAAAAATCAATGATTTCATTGGCATCCTCATGATCTAATGAATCAAACAGAGGGGTACATGAAAACTGAACAAACTCATCCTCTGTGTTTCTAGAAAAGTCAGATGAAAGAACAAGTGGATTTCCAATGAATAACTTATCCTCTCCATTGTCAGATGATGGACTGACATTTGGCGTGTACAAGGAGTGATCAATAATGGGTGCATCTATGGATGAAGATACACATATGAAATCATGGATGGGCAGTTCACCAAAGATGTCAGGAAAGAATGGAGGAGGCTTGGATGGAAGGGATTCATCCTTTGTTGAGTTTTGATGCTCAAGCTCCCACTCATAATCTTCATGAATGACAGCGCATGTTGTTTGTGCAACACCAACTTTGTCAGCAACTTTTTCCTTGTTCACAACAAGTGTAGAGTCCAGAATGGAAGAACAAAAGAAAGTATCATCCAGAGGAACAGTCGAGTGCGAAGACGAAGGTTGTGGAACAAAATGCATATGACAACTTGATGGACTCACAACCAAATTTGAGTGAAAATTAAGTGAAGTGATGTTGGGAGGATGTGACTATTGAATAGGTGTGTGGGCATGATCCATAACATCACTCTGCAGTGGTGGAATTGTTTTATGAGGGGATGGCAGATAGTCACTTGTGACAGTGTCCACATCTGTCTATGATTACGCGACTCCATTAGTGAAGAATGTTGAGTGAGGCTTGATTTCAAACTTCTTCTTGGGATGAGCAGATTTCTTAACAAAATAATCGAATCGTTCCCAAAGATAGAAAAACTTCATTTGGCTCTTCGGAGCTTAAAACTGCAAATCACGGAAGCGCTGCCAAAAATCCATAGTCGATTCATGCAGAGCATACCGTTGTTGTAACCGTTTTTTATCAAGATTGTATGGATCAAAATTGTAGAAAGTGTCTTCAATGAGATCACATAAGTGCTCAAGTGAGTGCATGCTATCAGTTAGTAGGCTTCACAACCATCGAAGTGGAGATTCATGAAGTGTGTATACAAGCAACAAACTGGCATGTTCATCATAACATTCATCTTCCTCATGCAGCATGGAAGGAAAGTCATGTAAGGACTCAGGTCAGGCCACTTCGCCTTCACCATCATATGTGTAAGTGGACAAGATATAAAAGAACTCCCTCATGATGGTGACATCTTCATGATTCAAAAAAAAACGTGGAGGGAGAATCATGCAAGAATCCATGATAAATATGCAAAGGTTCAAAATAGTATGAGAGAACATAGCTTGTCATCTAGACCTCCTTCTAACGCCAGAAATGTTGACAGTGTTGGACCCGCTAATATGTCAGGAGATCTCCTCGGTCAGAAGTCCCAATTAGACATCAGACTGTTTGGTGTAGGAGTCCCAGCAGTGGGTCATATGGTAATGCCTTGACTGTGATTTTGCATAGAGGCAAGTAAGATAACTCCTTTGGTAGCAAGGGTGTGACATCTACAGAAAGTCAAGGAAGGTGCATGAGAGGTTCTAACACACTGAGGGTGAGGTGGGTGCACCCCTTGGAACCTATGATAGCACGTACTTAATAAGGGAACACACGAGCAAAGAGACATCACAACATGGAAGGCAAGCTAGCAAGCAATCCAAGGTGATGGTTAAACCAACGACACATTTAAGAAAGATTCATACATACATACACAGATATCTATACATGCATGCGTAAGTAAACAAATACATATATCATTTCGAGTAAACTAGATAGCATAGAATACAGTACAACATATGCATGAAACGTGTTGGCTCTTGTTATATTAAGTAGTGTAAGTTCCAGTCATACAATACATCCATGTCCAAACACTAGTTCCAATAGTAGAACATTATAGCCACAACTGCCTACTCCTCCAAAGGGATGTACTAGATCTGCGTAGTGGAGAAGCCAAGGCTCCTTACAATACTATCCAAACTCTCTCCAAGATAATCTTATCAGAAGCTTGGCTCACCAAAAGCCTCTATAGTGAGTTATGAGGGACTATTTATATCAAACGGTGGGGTGACCCTTGACATTCCCCTTTGTGACAGTTCAACTACCCTCATGACTCTTCATCTACTCTATGACTATTACATCCAACTATCACCACTTGACTTACACTTGAAATTACGTTACATTACAATGCACATGTACCCATGTGAGACAAAATGGCTTGAGAAAGGCATGATAGACATCACTATGACTTAGACAACCATGGAAGTCCAACTCCTCAACATCCACGCGATGATCAATAATAACATACTGATGCCAAGATCGATAGTCCTTGATGGTGTCTGTGTGCTCCAAGGTGACATCTTTCTGGAACCTGACTCTTGCCTCCATAGCATCTAGGTACACTGCTCGAGCTCCTCTATCCAACTCATCTATAAGCATGTGGATCATTGTCTTCAATGCGGTTGGGCTAGCAACATACTTTTGCATGATGTCTGCAGAGATGGGCAAGTCTGGGCTGGTAGCAATGCACATCAACTTGTCGAAGTATGAGTCAAACTCTTGTCAAACTTGTGCCTTTGTCTTCACCTGGGTGAGAGTCCCAATAGATGGGATCGCATGTGCACACACCACAACATCCATACTCTTGAACACATGTGCATGGGAATCCTCTATACTGATGAGCTGCAGGAGCTCTTCCTAGTTTCGGATCTGACTCTAGATACGTGCCTTCAGCTCAACCGCACTAGCCTTCATCATCTTAGGCAAGTGAAGCGGGGCTCCCTTGTATCTCATAGTCCATGCTTGCATGTAATCAACAACAACATGCAAGTTCGTCAAGATACGTGCCCTTCTAGCACATCATTGTTGCCATCTATTGAGATGGATGACTGCTTTATGTGTGGTGCCAAAATTGGATTACAATGCTTGCATAACTATGTCAAGGTACAATACTTCATCTATTATTGCCTTCTTTAGTTCTGCTCAAGTGGACGCTGTCACCAACTCTCCTCCTTGCTTTTCCGTCTATATTTCCTTAGCCATTATCTCATTCTCATCTATTAGAAAGTGAACACTTGAGCTAGTGGCTTTGGCATACACTCTAGTTGCATTGTCCAAGGTCATTGGATGTTTGTGCCTGTCAGAAACGATCACTCGTTCCTCAATTTTCGCAGGATATGTATGATCATCCGGAGTCAACACTCTATGAGACTGCACAACTCTATCTTGAGACTCGTCGAATGAGATGTTGTGCATCTCTTCTTCTAGCTAATATTCGAGGATCTCAATGCCTCCTCGGCCACTTGAGACTTTCTCATCATTTGGATGCGGTGAAGCAGGTAAGTCAACCTCCTGGTGGTGAGGCATAAGGTCGATGTCCTGTTCCAATTCCATAAGGTCGATGTCTTGTTCCATATCCATATCCAACTATTGAAGTTCTTGTTCTATCTCATGAGCGAAGTCCTACTCCTACAATGGTTCACCCTTTTTGTGCACATGTTGCTCCCCCTATTGTACTTCTTGTTGTTGTGCTTCCTTCTCCTTTTTGTGCAGATATTGTTCCTTCTGGAGTTTCTCCTTCAGCTCATGGAACTCCTTCTCTTCTTCCTCCATTCTTGTCTTCTCCCTCTGCCTTGGTGTGATTTGCTTGTCGTGATGTTGCCTCTTCACCTCTATAGCCATAGGTGCTTTCTCTACCAATGGATCTACTCGGAACTTGCATCTTTTCTCTTCCTCCATGCGAACGACAATCTTCCTCTTGCCCTTGTCACACAATGGTATGCTTGCCTTTGTTTCTATTGTTGCTGGTGTTGGTGCTCTTCTGAATGTTGCTTCACATTGCTTCGCTAACTACTGCACAACGAATCTGACCAGTTCATTGAGTGTCGAGGAGTTGTAACAGTAACACCATGGTTCCTCCTCCACCCAATGACATGCCCCATGGATCCAAATGAGCTGTACTCTCATGTAGTGATCTTTCACAATGCAATGTGGGTCATACGGATTGTAACTTTGGAGGTCGAATGGATACTTTTTCATCAGTTCTACCTCGACATCCACTTGCTTGAAACTCTGAATCTCGTATAACCCAATCCACAACGGAAGAGCGGGAGAAGGTGCCTTCTTCTTCCGGTGTAGTCTAGCTGTCAATCCTACCGACATGTGATATGCTACTTCCTACATGACAAGTATGTCCAAGGCAAACTTTAGTAGAACATGTAGAGGCTCCTTCGTGCTGAACATACATATGAAGGTGTCGAATGGTGAGGCATACCAATCAGCAATTTTTCTCAGTGCCTCCATTACTTTCTTTTACATGCAGCGTGGATCCTGTTTGAATATCATCTTGTAAACTGGGGTGAAAAAATGAACGGACATCCATGTGATTACTCCTTTGAAGCTGCATTCGGACAACAACTTGTCATATGTGTTCACAGCAATCTTCATTGGTGACCATGCCCGCTCCAAGCCCTGGAACTCCTGTTAGGCACAAATTGCATCTAAGATATAGGTGGACATGTAGATCTCTTCTTGCATACCTTCGGGTGACGGTCGAGCCCTCGTTACATGTTCCTTCAGCTCATGAGCCAACATGCTGGACTAGTTAGATGATTTACCCTCTCTAGCCTGTTGGTCCAGTGTGATCACCCAACTTCGTGGGAAGTTTTCCATGCTTTCTTGGCCATATAGTCAACATGCAAATATAACCAAGTATTGATACACATTCCACAGTATCTTTGTCTTATAGATCTAGTTGGGTGTCATGTCTCTGGAGTTGGCACTACTAATGGGTAAGCTAAAGGGAGCCTCCATGATAGTGACGGGCTTTGACATCTGATACATCTCATCATAATCGTATGCCCAAAAGGTGGCAAGCTTCGTCTCGTTGACACTGCTCAAATTCATCATCTCGGGATCAGTGTGCTAGATGATACAATGTATCATGTCCACGCATGGGAACTAGGGGTATTTGCATGCAATCTGGTATAATCTAGACTTGTGAATGTTCACATACACCTAACGGTCTTCAAGGTCTTCTGCAAAAGTGCCTGCAAATGCTTCATTGACCTCTTGCCATTTCAGCTTGATGTCCTTGTCTAGAAACGACTTGGTATCTTCATAGACCGATAGATATGCGGACACTTGCTCAACTACTACTCTAGTTGCACTCTTGTCAGTGTCCTTTGATCCTGCTCTCTTGGAGGCCATTGATCATGTACTGCTAGGAGGTAGATGAACACCTGAAATATCTAGAGACAAAACAACATGCATGGCAAGAAATTTGTGAGCGAAAAGCAAAGAAAATTTAGGGAATGACTTAACACATACCTGGGGAATAATAGGAAAAGATTGTGCAATTTCTTCTTGGAAGATGGGTGACTGGTTGCCAGAACTGCACAAGAGGCAATCTGGGTTGTCTAGGAGGCAAGAATGGCTACTAGATTTGTGCAATGTGTAATCCAGGCTCACTAGTGAATGCTAGGATTGCACAATGCGTAATTCCAGCTAGCAATCACTACAAGCTCAGGGATTGCATTACACAATTTTCTGGGCCAGTAGTCACTGTCCCTTAGAAATTCACAAAACAGTCCTTGAAGACAGTTCCTGGGAAGAAATGTGCATTTTTGTAGAGGAAGACAGAGCCTTCCTTCTCCAGATTGCGCAATATTGTTTGGGTGAGGCAAAGTCTGTTCCAAGGCTACCTAGATCCGTCGACACGAAAGTGAAAACAAATCTGAAAGTGAATGCATGGAGACACTAAGTGAAAGAAGGAGTGATTGATCGTACATGCAAACATTGAATGAAAGATTTAGTAAAAATATCAACATGCATGTGGGTGAAGCGAGTCGCCAAATCGGCGACCATTTGTGCAAAATAGTTTCATGCATGCGACAACATTGAGATAGCAATGAAAACTAAAATGTTGTTATAATATGCTGGTATGCATGTAAATGACAGAAAGCGTTCAAAGAAATAAAGCAAACAACACTCACACAAGATAAAATGCAAAAAGCCACAGAAATGCTGAAAAAGACAAATTGAGACCACTTACCCATGAGTAGCGAAGCCGGATGTGTCGAAGAGTCTTGGATGTGTTGTGGGATGTCAAAGCTCCAAGAACGATGTGAAATAATGAGCTCTGATGTGTCGAATAAATAAGTTTGAGCTCATGATGTGCATGCCACAAATCTAGGAAAAAGCGACACTTGGAGGAAAGTTTCTAAAACGAACTTTGCATGTAACCTCCAGCTGCTAAAAAAACTCCCTGAATCATGGAATGATTTTTGCATGTTTCCTTTTTCTATTTCAGGAAAAATCAAGCCATGCATGCAAGTCAAATTTCCTTGGTTCCGAGTGGAACTATTCAACCCAATTGCTCATGAATGATGCTGCTCAAATGTTGGGAGAAAATGCGCATTTCTGGATGGGAGCTGGGTTGGCTGCCCAAGAGATTTGTGCAATTTTTTGGCAGAGCAGCTTACTGCTGCCTGCGATTGTGCAATTCCTGGGCTGAGTAGGCTTGCTGGGAAGGATTGCGCACTTTTCTAGGTGAAGCCTGACTGGAAGGATTGTGCAATTTTGGAGCCCAGCAGGATGCCAGACAGAATTGCGCAATTTCTGGAGGGAAGGTTGGTTTCTCTTTAGAATTGTGCAATTTCTTAGGGGAACTACTTAGCTTGCAGCTGGACCAAGTCTGGGTGATCAACTTATGAGGGGAATGTATCAATTTTTGATCAACAGGTTGTCTTTGTGCAAGAAAAACACTGAAACTTGTGTACTTGACGAAGAAAGACACGATGATGTGAAAGGTTGGTAGGGAGGCTCCAAAATGAAGCTAAGGAAAAATTTTGGAGGGTGGTTGTATCCGCTACAACACTTGGCAACACACTAGTAGAATTCCAGCTCTCTGAATGGACCTTGTTTGTGAAAAGCAAGTCTAACACCTTTGGAAGTATTGTTCAGTTCTCATTTCATCTTGGTTTCGCACTAGCTTGATTGTAAGATGTAGCATCTTCCAAGCTCTTGGTCAATTGACACACATTCCAAGCCAAGGAAACATAATTGTTTCGATTGGGGTTGAGGGGTATATTGGTGCACAAGCAGTATAGTCATCAGAGTCTTAGTTTCATCTCTGGTGTTGCTTCGTTGCCAACAGACCTGGACAGTACCATGACAGAGTCACATGGGAAAACAAGCATGGCTCCATTGCCAGCGAGCCCAGTCACTACCCCGACGAAGTTACTTATATCACCTCTCTATGCAGGAAACCCTTCTCTTCTTTCACCTTATTCATTTTGAATTTTGAATTATTTTTTTACTTTTCATTATTTCATAATTGTGCATAGCACTTATTCATTTCAGAGGTGGAAGAGGGATCTCAACTTATTGAGAGCAAAAGACATTGTTCCAACATAGAAGTAGTTTATTATACCCCTCATGTTCCTATTAAGGTTTTCCCCTCACCTTACTCTACTTGACTAGGCTGACAAGGGTTAATACAAAAACAACCGGCAAGAGTAGGTGACACTAGTTAGTGTGCAAGTGTTGTGTTTTCATCAAGGTTCACTTTGAATAGTACGTATTTTCCTTCGATGTATCATGGACTAAGAGTAACAAGATCTTCATACAGAAGCAAGATGACACATAACCAAGTAGTGATAGCTGCACAAGGCCTCTTGTACTTTACCTAGATTTTTCCAAGAGTCATACATGGTTTTGTGTGAAACTAACCTACAAACAAAAAAGAAAACAAACAAACAACAAAGAAAAGCAAGAACAGAAGCAAAAGTGAAAGCAAAGCTAGTAAGAAAACAAGCAAGCGACCAAACAAGCAAACAAAGTGAGTAAGCAAACATGCATGCAAGAAAACCAACTGAAATCAAACACTACTCCTACTACTAAACTAACGGTGCATGGGCCTGATCACGTGAAGTGATATTTCCAATGCAGCCATCGATGCATTAGTTGACCCATGTTGGTGAAGGCTTGGTCCACGAGCAACCTCTTTGTGCAAACCAACAAGAAAGAAAGATATAATAATGAAGACAGCCACACTTCGTGTTTCAAGGTGCCCACGAGACATAAGTGAGTGCAAGTGTATGAAGAGTGGTCCGTGGACTTACCACAGTGTTTTGTGACATTCCGTGCAGCTTTGAAGCATATGCACACTCTTGACTGTGACATGCAAGCAAACGAAGGAAACAAGGACAACTTGTATCATGCACGAATGCTTGCAATATAAGACTCCTCCAATGCATGAGCGATAGGATCGTGCAGTTCGAGTGGAGGAAGTATGATCTATGCATGAGATTGATCTTCAATGCATACAGATGAGTGATGAGGAGCCTCAGATGAGTGAATAGTTTCCTGATTGGAAGTGAGACTAACCCCAAGAGGGAAAGGACCTGACATAACCATCAGCTCGAGCTGAAGTGCCTTAACAGTCTTGGGTGTTTCAACTTTATCGTCAGATAGATCATCATAAACCAGTGGCTTCAAAAAATCAACTACAATAGGAACATGATCGTGATCGAATATGGGAGTAAATGGATCACGACAGCCATGATCAGAAAAATCAATGATTTCATTGGCATCCTCATGATTTGATGAATCAAACAGAGGGGTAGATTAAAAGTGAACAAACTCATCCTCTGTGTTTTTGGAAAAGGCAGATGAAAGAACAAGTGGATTTCCAATGAATAACTTATCCTCTCCGTTGTGAGATGATGGACTGACATCCAGTGTGTCTGGAAAGTGATCAACAATGGGTGCATCCATGGATGAAGATACACATGTGAAATCATGGATGGACAATTCACCAAAGATGTCAGGAAAGAATGGAGGAGGCTCAGACGGAAGGGAGTCATCCTTCACTGAGTGTTGATGCTCAATCTCCCACTCATACTCTTCATGAATGAGAGCGCATGTTGGTTGTGCAACACCAAATTCGTCGACAGTTTGTTCCTCATTCACAACAAATGTAGAGTCCGGAATGGAAGGACACAAGACAATATCATCTGGAGGAACAACCAAGTGCAAATATGGAGGTTTTGGAACAAAATTCATATGACAACTCGACGGACTCACAACCAAATCTGCGTGAAAATTAAGCGATGTGATGTTGGGAGGATGTGATAGTTGAACAAGTGTATGAGCATGGTCCTTAACATCACTATGTAGTGGTGGAATGTTTGATGAGGGGATGGCGGACAGTCACTTGTGACAGTGACCGCATCCGTCTATGATTGTGCAACTCCATCGCTGAAGAATGTTGAGCGAGGCTTGATTTCAAAATTCTTCTTGAGGTAAGTAGATTTCTTAACACAATACTCGAATCAGTCCCAAAGATATAAAAACTTCATCTGGCTCTTCGAAGCTTGAAACTACAAATCATGGAAGCACTTCCAAAAATCCATAGTCGATTCATGCAGAGCCTTCCGTTGTTGTAACAATTTTTTATCAAGATGGTTTGGATCAAAATGATATAAACTGTCTTCAATGAGATCACATGAGTGCTCAAGTGAGTGCACACTATCAGCTAGTAGGTTGTGCAACCATCATAGTGTAGATTCACGAAGTGTATATGCAAGCAGCAAACTGGCATGTTCGTCAGAACATCCATCTTCCTCATGTAGCATGCAAAAAATGTCATGTAAGAAATCAGGTCAGGTCACTTTGCCTTCACCATCATACATGTAAGTGGACAAGAGATCAAATAACTCCCTCATGATGGTTACATCTTCATCATTTGAAAAACAACATGGAGGGAGAAGAGTGCAAGAATCGATGATAGATATGAAAAGGTTCAAAATAGGATGAGAGGACACAGCTTGTCATTTGACCCTCCTTCTAGCGCCAGAAATGTTGACGGTGTTGGACCCGCCAACATGTCAGGGGATCTCCTCAGTAAGAAGTCCCAATTAGACCTAAGACTATTTGGTGTAGGGGTCCCAACAGTGGGTCGTATGGTAATGCCTTGACCACGATTTTTCATAGAGGCAAGTAAGATAACTCTATTGGTAGCAAGGGTGTGACATCTGCAATAAGTCAAGGAAGGTGCATGAGAGGCTCTAACACACTGAGGGTGAGGTGAGTGTACCCCTTGGAACCTGTGATAGAACACAGTTAAGAAGGGAACACATGAGCAAAGATACATCACAACATGGAAGGAAAGTTAGCAAGCAATCCAAGGTGATGGTTAAACCAACAACACATTTCAAAAAGATTCATACATACATACACAGATAGCTATACATGCATGCGTAAGTAAACAAATACATATATAATTTAGAGTAAACCAAATAGCATAGAATACAATACAACATATGCATGAAACGTGTTGGATCTTGTTATATTAAGAAGTGTAAGTTCCAGTCATATAATACATCCATGTCCAACCACTAGTTCCGATAGCAGAAAGTTACAACCACAACCGCCTAGTCATCCAAAGAGATGTACTAACTCTGTGCAGTGGAGAAGCAAAGGCTCATTACAATACTGTCCAAGCTCTCTCCAAGATAGTCTTATCGGAAGCTTAGCTGACCAAAAGCCTCTACAATGAGTTATGATGGACTATTTATAGCAAAGCGTGGGGTGACCCTTGACATTCCCCTTCATGACAGTTCAACTACCCTCATGACTCTTCATCTACTCTATGACCATTACATCCAACTATCAACACTTGAATTATACTTGACATGATGTTACATTACAATGAACATGTACCCATGTGAAACAAAATGGCTTGAGCAAGCCATGATAGACATCACTCTAACTTAGAAAACCATGGAAGTCAAACTCCTCAACATCCTCGCAATGATCAACAGTAACATACTAATGCCAAGATCGGTAGTCCTTGGTGGTGTCCGTGTGCTCCAAGGTGACATCCTTCTAGAACCTGACTCTTGCCTCTATAGCATTCGAGTACACTACTCAGGCTCCTATGTCCAACTCATCTATAAGCATGCGCATCATTATCTTCAATGCGGCTGGGCCAGCAACATACTTGTGCATGATGTCTACACTGATGGGTAAGTCTAGGCTGGTAGCAATGTGCATCAACTCATCGAAGTACAAGTCAAGCTCTAGTCAGACCTATGCCTTTGTCTTCACCTAGGTGAGAGTCACAATAGATGGGATCGCTTGTGTGTGCACCACAACATCCATACTCTTGAACACACTTGCATGGGAAGCCTGTATAAAAGTGATGAGCTGTGGGAGATCTTCATAGTTCCGGATCTAACTCCGGATACGTGCCTTCATCACGACCACACTGGCCTTCATCATCTTAGGCAAGTGAAGTGGGTATCCCTTGTATCTCATCATCCATGCTTGCATGTAATCAACAGCAGCATGCAAGTTCGTCAAGATATGTGCCCCTCTAGCACATCGTTGCTACCATTCGTTGAGATGGACAACTGCCTTATGCACGGTGCCAAACTTGGAGTACAACGCTTGCATAACTGTGTCAAGGGACAATACTTCATCTAGTATTTCCTTCTTCAGTTCAACTTAAGAGGACACTATCACCAACTCTCCTCCTTGCTTGGTCATCTATAGTTCCTTAGTCATTCTCTCATTCTCTGCTATCAGAAGGCAAACAGTTGAGCTAGTGACTTCGTCATACACTCTAGTTGCATCAGCCAAGGCAACTGGATGTTTGTGCACATCAAAGACGATCATGCGTTCCTCAACTTGCGCAAGAGATATATGATCATCTGGAGTCGACACTCTATGAGATTGCACAAATCTATGTTGAGACTTGTTGAATGAGATGTTGTGAATCTCTTCTTCCAGTTGATCTCCAAGGATCTCAGTGCCTCGTCAGTCACTTGAGACTTGCTCATCATCTAGGTGTGGTGAATCAAGTAAGTCGACCTCTTGATGGTGAGGCATAAGGTCAATGTCCTCTTCCAATTCTCATTGCTCCATATCCGTATCCAGCTATTGAAGTGCTTGTTCTATCTCATTAGCAAAGTCCTGCTCCTGTGATGGTTCACCCTATTTTCCTGATGCCAGTTGTTCTGGTGAATCCAATACCTATACATGTGATGTTTCATCTATTTACACATGTTGTGCCCCCTCTTGTACCTATTGTTGCTGCACTTCCCTCTCCTATTTGCACAACCCTTGTTCTTTTCACAGTTGCTCCTTCAGCTCATGTAACTCCTTCTCTACTTCCTCCATTCTTCTCTTCTCCCTCTACCTTTGCGCGATTCGCTTGTTGCGTTGTTGCCTCTTCGCCTATATAGCCATAGCTACTTTCTCTACCAATGGATCTGCTCAGAAATTGCATCTTTTCTCTTCCTCCATGTGATCGACAATCTTCCTCTTGCCCTTGTCGCACACTAGTATGCTTGCCTCTGTTGTTACTGCTACCGGTTCTGGTGCACTTTGGGATGCTGCTTCACGTTGCTTCGCTAACCACTCCACAATGAAGCCAACTGGTTCATTGAGTCTGGAGGAGTTGTAATAGTATCTCCATGGGCCCTCCTCTACCCAATGACATGCCCCGTGGATCCAGTTGAATTGTACTCTCGTGCAATGATATTTCACAATGAAATGTGGGTCATACAGATTGTAACTTCGAAGGTCGAATGGATACTTTTTCATCAGTTCTTCCACAACATCCACTTTCTTGAAAATATGAATCTCGTATAACCCAATCTGCAATGGAAGAGTAGGCCAAGGTTCCTTCTTCTTCCAGTGCAGTCTAGTTTTCAATCTTGTTGAGATGTGATATTCTACTTCCTGCATGAAGAGTATGTCCAAGGAAAATTTCAGTAGAACATGCGGAGGCTTCTCCGCACTAAACATACGTATGAAGGTGTCAAACAGTGAGGTATACCAATCATCAATGTCTATCAATGCCTCTGTTTCTTCCTTCAACATGTAGGGTGGATCATGTTCGAATATCATCTTGTAAGCTAGGGTGACAAAATGATCGAACAACCGTGTGATTACTCCTTTGAAGCTCCATTCAAACAAAAACTTGCAATATGTGTTCATAGTAGTCTCCATCAGTGACCATGCCCACTCCAAGGCCAGGAACTCTTATCAGGCATAGATTGCATCTAAGATGTAGGCAGACATGTATACCTATTCTTTCATACCTTCGGGTGACGGTCGAGCCTTCGTTACCTATTCCTTTAGCTCATGAGACAACATGTCGGACCAGTTACATGGTTTACCCTCTCTTGCCAATTGGTCCAGCATGATCATCCAACTCTATGGGAAGGTTTTCCGTGCTTTCTTGGCCATACAATTGACATGAAAATATAGCCAAGTATTGATACACCTTCAGTATTATCTTTGTCTTATAGATCTGGTTGGGTGTCATTCTGAATCTAGCCAGCTCCTTTACTCAATTCTTCAGAATGTCTTTGGAGTTGGCACTATTGCTAGGTAAGCTAAAAGGAGTGTCCATGATAATCACGAGCTTCAACATCTGATACATCTCATCATAATCCTATGCCCAAAAGGTGGCAAGCTTCTTCTTACTTAAACTACTCAAAGTCATTGTCTCAAGATCAGTGTGTGAGATAATCTAGTGTATCATGTCTGCGCATTAGAACGCGGGGTATCTGCATGAAATTCAGTACAATCCAGACATGTGAATGTTCACATACACCTGAAGATCTTCGAGGTCTTCTGTAAAAGTGCGTGCAAATGCTTCATTGACCTCTTTCCATTTCAGCTTGATGTCCTTGTCTAGAAACAACTTGGTATCTTCATAGATTGGTAGACATTCGAACACCTTCTCAACTGCTGCTCCAATTGCACTCCTATCAGTGTCCTTTGATCCTTCTCTCTTGGAGGCCATTGATCCTATAATGCTAAGAGGTAAATGAACACCTGAAAGATCTAGAGACAAAGCAACATGCATGGTAAGAAATTTGTCAACAAAAACCAAAGCAAATTTTGGGAATGACTTAACACATACCTGGGGAATGATAGGCAAAGATTGCGCAATTTATTCTGGGAGGCTGGGTGAATGACTGCTAGAACTGAGCAAAACGCAGTTTAGGCTATCTGGGAGGCAAGACTGGCTGCTGGATTTGAACAATGCGCAATCCAGGCTATCTGCTGACTGTTGGGATTGCGCAATGCACATTTCCAGCTGGGAATGACTGTAGGCTCAGGGACTACATTGCGCAATTTTCTAGGCCAGCACTGTCCCTTAGAAATGTATAAAAAAATCCTGGAGGACATTATCTATGCAAAAATGTGCATTTCTGGAGAGGAGGACAAAGCCTTCCTTCTCCAAATTGTGCAATGTTGTCTAGGTGAGGCATATTCTAAGCCAAGGCTGCCCAGACCTGCTAACAGGCAATTGAAAGAAAATATGAAAGTGAATGCATGGTGAAACTAAGTGAAATCAAGAGTGATTGATCATGCATGCAAACATTGAATGAAAGATTCAGTAAAAAGATCAACATGCATGTGGGTGAAGCGAGTCGCTGAATCGGCGATCATTCGTGCAAAACAGTTTCATGCATGCGATAGCAGTGAGATAGAAAAGAAAACTGAAATGGTGCTAGCACAAGATAGTATGCATGTAAAAAATAGCAAGCATTCAAATAAACGAAGAAAACAACACTCACACAAGTGAAAGCACAAAAAGCAATAGAAATGCTGAAAAAGACAAGTTTATACCACTTACCATGAATAGTTGACCTGGATGTCTCGAAGAGCCTTGGATGTGTTGTGGGATATTAGAGCTCCAAGATCGATGTGAAATAATGAGCTATGATGCATCGAATAAATAATTTTGAGCTCATGACATGCATGCTGCAAATCTAGGAAAAAGCGACACTTGGAGGAAAGTTTCTAAAACAAACTTTGCATGTAACCTCCGACTGCTAAAAAAAACTCCCTGAATCATGGGATGCTTTTTGCATGTTTCCTTTTGCTATTCCAGGAAAAACAAATCCATGCATGCAAGTCAAGTTTCCTTGGTCCTGGGTGGCAGTGGTCAAACCAACTGCTCATTTATGAGGTTGCTCAACTGCTGGGAGAAAATGCGCATTTATGGATGGGAGTTGGTCTGTATGCCCAAGAAATTTGCACAATTTATGGGCATAGCAGCTGACTGCTGCCCAGGATTGCACAATTCTTGGGTTGAGTAGGCCTTCTAGGAAGGATTGCACAGTTTTTTGGGTGAAGCCTGACTGGCAAGATTGCGCAATTCTAGAGCCCAGCAGGCTGCCAGATAGAATTGCGCAATTTCTAGAGGGAAGGTTGCTTTCCCTCTAGAATTGCGCAATTTCTTGGGGGAGCTTCTCAGCCTGCAACTAGACCAAGTCTGGGTGATTAGCCTGTGAGGGGAATGTATCAAGTTTTGATCAATAGGTTGTCTTTGTGCAAGAAAAACATCGAAGCTTGTGCACTTGACGAAGCAAGACAAGGTGTTGTGAAAGGTTGGTAGCGAGGTTCCAAAACGAAGCTAAGAAAATTTTTGGAGGGTGGTTGTAGCCAACTCAACACTATGATATGATGATATTATTTCTAATATAGTTATTAAATTTAAGGTTTACAATAAACTCTAGTAGAGTCTAAAATGTATAGTAGAATTTTTATTTGATTAAATTACAAATATCTAAGGCTTTGTGTTTCTAAGATGCAATCTAGGGTTTTTTAATGGATCATAGCAAAATCTATGATATATATTTGAAAATAATATTAAGGTCCTAGATATAAGAATGAGATTGATTTAATTTGCTTTATGTTGTAGTCTAGGGTTTTTAACAAAACCCTAACAAGAAGTTGAAGTTTATAAGTATATGTCTCTTGTTGATTATGAACCTAACTAGGTTTAGGTGTTTGATGTCTAAAATATTTTATTGTTTTGATGCTTCCATAACTTTGATACTATTAACTTTATATATTTGGTTTTACTTGCTGTTAATTTTTTGCAAGTACACATGATGTCCGTATAAGCATGATGAAGAAATATATAAGATCAAGATGACCTTGATGAAGTCGTAAAAGGTTGATGCTTCTCCAATGTTATATAAGAAGAAAGTAGTTGATTTCCCTAAGTTCAGGGGAGTATGGAGAGAAGATAGGGTATATCTCCCCAATTGAGAGGGAGGGAACATTATGAAAGTGAATACTTTGAATTAGAGAACTATAGATGAATGTTTAAGAAAAATACATGAGAAATATTGAGAATGTATTTGGTGCGACTGAAGAATTGAAAGAAGAAGAAGAAAGCTTCCGATAAAATTTTATATGGATAAGTTGATGATACAAACAACACCTGAAAGAATGAGGACCCTAAAGGTTTGTGTTTACTTGTATACTTGAAAGTTTATTATTGATTGGGGTTGTGTTTGAATAGGTAAATATCTCCATAAATAATGAAGAACACTTGGGAAGTATGCTTGGATATATCTAGTTTATTAGGGAGAGTTGAAGCATCTAATGGTAGGATGCTTGTGAGGACATATGTCCGACCTTTGCATGTTTGATGTATAGATCTCAAATAGGGATGGTGGCATTGGTCTTGGATCTCTAGCCTTAGATACACACCTAGATCCCTAGGTTGATGGTTAGTTAGTAAGCCTGATGGAACCTAGACTAGATGAATGCTTTAGTTCATCTTAGTCCCATTGAGATAGATTACCCTGTTCGGGAATATAGTTTGAGGCACTGAGTGTGCTAGAACTCCTCGTAGTTAATTTTGGACATCTTCCATGTACCTCTATAATTATAGGTTATTATGAGTGTTGAAGAATGTAACTAGTTCCGGTCTTCATAATTATATTTGAAATGTATTTGTCAAAAGAAAGAAAAAGAATTTTTATTATTAAATAAATTGGCTTATTAAAGCATGGGTTTCATGCATGGGTCAGTTTTTTTAGGTCAAAGTCTCCATTAAGACTTCTAGGGTTTATTTCAAGTGTCTTTGTCCATGTCACAATGTAAAGAACCACACTTGGGAATTATTTGTCAAGAAAGAAAATTATTTTAATGTAAATTAGGTCAATTAGTCCTCGTCCACCAACTCAGCTTCAACGAAGGAAAAGTTGGCCTTATTATAATAATTTGATCATTTAAGATGACTATATATAAGAAACAACTCAACTCATTTGGAGGACATCTCACACAACTTTGAATTGCAGCAGCTAGGAAGAATAAAATGTGTGAAGTTCAAGAAGGAAGGTTGAATCGAAGTTTTTGGGTCTCCCTCTCTCTCTCTCTCTCTCTCTCTCTCTCACACACACACACACACACACACACACACATATGAAACAAAATTCTAAGTTTTTTGCATCAAGGTCGAAGCTGTGAATTTGTTGCATCAAGGTCAAAGCTATGAAGTTTTTGCATTGAGGTTAAAGTTATGAAGATGCTACATCAAGGTCCAAGTTTTGAAACTGGTGCATCAAGGTTGAAGCTGCCACATCAATGTCAAAGCTGTGAAGTTGTTGGAAGGGCCAAAACTTTGCAGTTGTTGGAGAGGCCAGAATTTTAAAGCTTCTCATGAAGCTGGACCAATATTTTTGGGTTGATGTTGGGTTGAATTTGTTGGACAAGAAGAGGCTATTAAATGTTGTTGCATCTCATTGAAAGGTTGACTTGGTGGAGGAGGAAGGTCTGTTGGTTAAGGTCTTGGTTGTCTCACTGTCATATGAATCTATTGAGGGAAGAGTTATTGACTAGGTTTTCCCCTATATAAGGATCTTTCCCTAACCATGCACCTACATCTGGTGTCCTTAATCTTCATGTTTTGGTTTTGGTAATTTCTTGATGAACTAAAAAAAACACAAGAAAGATAATAATATATAAAGGAAATCACAAGTAATTATCATCTTGAGAAAATATTTCTTCCTTTTCGATTTTCCATCAAATAACCCTGCTGCCAACAAGCCTATCCAATACCCTAGCATGTTTTCCTTAGTACCATACACGCATAGCCCCACTGCCAACAAGCATGTTCCATATATCAATGTGTTTACTTATATTTCCATCTCCAGCTAATGATAATTTTTCATATAAATATATTTCGAGTTTGTGGAAGATGGCCCTGGTATGAGAGTTTCATCTTATTAAGAAATTTTTGTTTGTTCTAGGGTTAGGTTCCAAAAAACATCTTTCACTATGTTATTTTATTAACTATTTTAATGTGTGACATGATGGAGCTTTTTGGAGAATAATGTAAAGGTCCTAAATAATTAAAATGCCAACATTGCTTTTTAAAGATTATGGAGATGTTTATAAAAATGGTCTTCCATTAAAAGTCATGTTATAAGTGTTGATTTTGAGAGTGTATATATATATATATATATATAGATAGATAGGTTTCTTGAAAAAGGGTAAAATAAGATAACTAGAGTGAAATTATACAAATTCAAAAAATTTTAACCCACAAAAAACCCTTACCCCAACTAATCTCAAGATGGGAGAGAGGGTAAGGTTATTCAATCCAGGGATATTCACATTTAAAGATAATATGAAATTAAAGGATAATAGAAAATAACAAGTCCCAAGAGGCACAAATGCATAAAAGAGAATTTAGAGGTCGCAGTAGCTAAGACATGAGGGAACAACAATTGTGACTTGAGGGAACAACAAATGTTACTTGAGGGAACAACATATGTTAATTGAGGAAATATCAATGGTAATTCGAGGTAATCACAATTGTATCTTAAAGTAAAAGAAAATAAAAAAGGTGGAAAATCAAATAAAATTACAATAAAACAACAAATTAAATATAATAAGGAAAACAAGCATAACTATACAATATTTATTTATTCACAAAAAATCATATTTATATACAAATTCAAACCAAGAAAAATATTTTTTACCCACAAAAACCCTTTACCCCCCAACTGATCTCAAGATGAGATATAGGGTAAGGTTCTTCAATCTAGGCATAGTCACTATTAAGGATAATGGGAAATTAAAGGATCATAGAAAATAACAAGTCCCAAGAGGCACAAACATATAAAAACGAATTTAAAGGTTGCAACAATTGAGACCTGAGGGAAGAAAAATTGTGGCTTGAGGGAACAAGAATTTTTACTTGAGGGAACAACAATATTTACTTGAGGGAACAATAATGTTAATTTGAGGTAACAATAATTGTATCTTAAAGTAAAAGAAAATAAAAAAAGCTATAAAATCAAACACAAAAATAATCAAACAACAAATTAAAGATAGAAAGAAAAATAAACATAACTATGCAATATTTATTTATTTACAAGGCTTCATATTTATATACAAATTGAAACCAATAAAAATAATTTTTACCTGATGGCAAGTAAGGGGGCATCCCCTTATATACCTGCAACTTCCAAACCTTTGTCATTTGTCATTTTGTTGAGAGAAGACTCTTTAGTAAGTGGTCAGTGATATAAAATAAATCGATGACCATATGCAAGAAAAGACACTCCAGATTTGTCAATTGTAATGAGGCATACTATTCCATTATCATATACCTCATCAACCTCATAGAGGCCTAACCACCTGGTTTTTAATTTTCCCATAAAATCTTGGAATCTCGAGTCGTAGAGTAGTTCCCAGTAACCTTTCTCGAAGGTTTTATTTTCAATTAATCAATCATGCCACCTATCTCTTTGTTGTTGAATCATAGAGGTTTGGTGAATATAAAACAAGTGCATCTCATATAATTCATTTATCTAGTCTAGGCATTGCTTTTGTGCTTCTAAGAGGTCCAATATGACTTCTCGGGTTGTTCGAAGTGTCTTAATCTCAAATTCAATTAGCAAAATGGCACTTTTACCATAAACAAGATGATAGTGAAAAATTATTATGGTATTACACCAAGTGGTGTGATAATCCCATTGGGCTTTAGGGATCTTGTAGACCTAATCTTGGAAATTAGTGGCCATTTTTTTTGTTAAGATCTGTTCTAATACCTTATTTTTTCTTTCAACATTCTCATTCAATTGAGGATGGTAGGGTGGAGTGATCCCATGCCTAATACCATGATTATGTAATGTTGTTGAAACCTTGTGAGAAGTGAACTGTGATACCCCATCAGTAACAATTTATCGAGTAAAGCCATATCGAACGAAGAGTTCAAATAAAATATATATGACCTCCTCTTCTGTAACCGTAGGAAGAGCCTTTGCCTCCACCCACTTGGTTACATAATCAGTAGAAACTAGAATATACAACTTTTGATTTGATGGAGGATTAATAAGGCCCATAAAATCCATAGCCCATTTCTCTAATGGTTCTACTGCTAGTTGTATTGGGAGAGGAATTTCATCATATTGAATGGGATGTCCCATTATTTGACAATTATCAGAACTCTTTGGCATATTTAAATATTGTGGGCCATATATAATCCATTTGTAATACCTTATGCCCTGTTATTTTATTAACAAAATGGCCTCTGCAAGGCTTGTCATGACAAGGTTTAAGAATATTGTAAATTTCATCCTCCCTTATGCATCTGCGGATCTAAATATTTGTGCCCATGTAAAAATGTAGCCAATGGTCCAATAAAAATGAGAACTACACTAAATGATTTTATTTTTCTCTCGAGGGGACAACTGTGAAGGTAACTTGCCTATTGCCAAGTAATTGGTAATGTCCACATACCATGGTGATTTAAGGGATGCTGCAAACAATTTATCGTATGGAAACTAATCTTTGACAATGGAAGAGTTGTTTGGAAGTGGAATCCTAGATAATAAAAAAAAAAAAATATGCAACAACATTCTCCTTCCCTGGTCCATCCTTGATAGTAATATCAAACTCCTACACAAAAAGTAACCATATGGTCACTCTACCATTGGTAATAGGTTTATTACCTAATTTTCTAATGACAGAGTGATTTGTATGCAGAAAAATAGGGTATCCTCTTATGTAATGATGAAATACGTTAATGACATAAAAAAAAAGTAAAAAAATCATTCTTTGTCATAGTTTAATTTAATTATGTTGGTGTTAGGAGGATAAATACCTCTTTCTGACAAGAGTAATCTCCCTAGATCCTAGAAGGAAACTAGTAACAAACAAACAATCAAGATAATTCCTTCCCTAAATCTATCTTTTCTTGAATCATAAGTTAACAAGGTGAGAAATGGAAATTCATACCTTATTACAAATTGATGAAGGTTCCCCTTTTTGCTTCAGTGCAACTCCTCCATGCTTGAATCTAGACTTGCACACATGGAAACAAAAAAGGATCAAAGGCATATGCAACATAAATGATTCAATAATTCAAACTAGTGATCAGACTAGTAACAAACATCATTCCAATGGAAGAATAGAAATAACATAAACCATCCATGAAATTCATCAATTAATCCATTAAACAATGCAGTGATAAGAAACATGTGTTTGTATTAATTTCAGAAACATAAAGGAGCTACAAAACCTGTGCTTTGATGTTGTGAAGCTCCTCCCATTGATCTCAATCCTCTCACAGAATGATAAGCTCTCCAACCTATTTCCCCCAGCGTAAAATTTCTCTCAGTAGTCTCCCTCAATTCACCCTCCTATGGCTTGATTAATAGGCCAAAACGAAGTAGATTGAGATTTGTGGTCCAAAGATGAGTTCTAATAAAAGAGGGATGAGGGCTCCTTGAACAATGTGAATTAGTTCCATCAAAAAATGAGGTTAGGCTCGAAGAAAAATGAGTTCGAGGCTTTCTCTTGGGAATGATTCACCCAACAAATCTTCTAGATCTCACTTTTTATTGATTTACCTGCACAGTTTGTAGTGGAAGACAAAGTGCAGATCTATGCAGTTTATAGTGGAAGAAACTGCACATGTGCGGATTTTGTTAAGAAAAACAATGCAGATGCTCAAAAATAGGTTTTTATACCATGAGATCTAGAAACCCACTTTATTCAAGGTATATAAGGTGTTGACTTCCAAGGTAGTGCTTCATGACACTTTGGTAGATGGCGAGAGATCCAATTTTGATGATCATTTTCCTAATGCGACAAAATTACGTGTAATAGTTAGTGTTAAGTTTTTGTTGATGTAGTAAATAGAATACGACTTTTTTTCTTCCTCTTATCCAAGTACTTCTCCTACAACTATGTTTGATGCATCTGAAGATATATGAAACAAAAGTTTCCAATTAGGACCTCTTAATGCTAGTGCTATGGAAACTAATTTTTTTAAATCTGCAAAAGCAACACCACATTTATCAATCCATGAAAATTCAATATTCCCTGTCAATGAATACAATGGTGCTGCAAATTTGAAAAAAAATCTATAAATATTTGGTAATAACTATTATAACCAAGGAAGTTATATACCTCATTTTGTGTCTTCAAAGTGAGAATTATGAGGATTAACTATATTTTTGTTAAATCCACCTGAATTCCTTCACCATAAATGAAATTTCCCCAAACCACTCCTTTCATGATTAACATATGAAAAGTTTCATGGATGAGACATAACTTAGCTATGAGACATCTGATGAATTTTTTTTCCAAATTATCAAGGGTTTCATCAAAATCTTCACCATAGGGTGTAAAATCATCCATATCAATCTCAATTCCATCATTGACTAATTAGAGAATATGCCTAAAATTTCCCTTTAAAAAATTCCAAGTGCATTGCAAATACCAAATGGGAGAACTCTATATGTGATAGTTCCCCATGAACACATAAATGTGGTTTTATCTTAGTCTTCGGGGGCGATCTAGATCTGATTATACCCACTGAAACTGTCTAGCAAAGAAAAAAATTATTTCCATACAAGGTGTCAAGAACTTGGTCAATAAATGGGAGAGGGAAGTGGTATTTTTGGTACCTTTTTTTAATTCCTTGTAACCTACACAAATTCACCATTTCCTATTTGTCTTAAGGATGAAAACGAGTGGCGAAACCCCACTAACTATTCGATATGGGATCTCTTGCTTAACTATGTCTCTAAGGTGTGGATTTGATCTGCTCTGAGGTTTTCAAATGTAATGAGCATCCTTTTTTATATAAATGTGGTGTGTACACAATTATGGATCAATGGATTTCATATCAATGTAATCCCAAACAAAGGCCTGTTTTTTTTCTTTTACAAAATTTGTAGTAATCATTCTCGCCGAGAGTTGGTAAGATTGGATGTAATGTTTAATGTTTTAAAAGGTTCAATCTCAATTGGAACACTATTATGGACAATTATTGTTTGAATATCTTCATCAATGGATTCTTATATTGGGTTATCCTGAGCTTCATTATCCATTACAACTTTAAGCAATTAACAAGTTTGATGTTCTACCGAGGAAGGATGAATGATAAAGCTATTAATGGTATCATCTTCAATATTCTATTTAAAAGTAATATCTTTCTCAATATAATAATGGGTCACATATTTTATTCTTCATGTGAAGGAGGGGCCCATATTGCATTACCAGATTGTATACATTGCTTGGTAGGGGGGTAAAGAATAATAATTTTAACATCGGTCCCATGAAAAATTGTAGCCCAATAGAATCAACTGCATTTTTGAATTAAAGCTCACACGTTCATATTTGATGAGGTCGACCCTAAAGAAAATTAGACAACCTTGGAAGGTTATAAATACATGTGACCTCAACCTCATTTGGACATCGTCTTGGATTATTCTTCTATTCTCTTTCTTCATTTTGGCTTGCACAAGTCTAAGGAAATTTTGTGGAGACTGGTTCACTCAGATCCTAAATTGCAGGGTATGAAGCTATTGTCTTGAGGAGGGTTAGACCCAGCTTCGGAGCTAACTGCGCTAACCAACAAAACCCTACACTATCGGCCCTTTCGGCAACAACGTACATAGCGCAGGTTGTAGTCTCACCCGAGGTAGTATTGGGGTATGCTAGAACCAGGTTTCTACATTTAGAGGGATATGTGATGTGTTTTCTGTAGATCTAGGTCTTATCTTGACCTTTGTGAACCCTAACCCTTGAAACCCGGAACTTACAGTAAATGACATAAAATAGGCTTATGTCCTTCGTCGATTGTGCTAAACATGTATAACATCATATAAATAAATATATATATGTCTTTGTGAATCTATTAAGTACTTTTCTTCATTAAATGCATTCAACAGATCATAAATATAGTAAATTTAGAGATAAAACAGTAATACACAGATACATAGATAGTTCTTCAAAATAAGTCTTTATTATGCATCAAATCTTTAATTACCACTTTTCCCAATCCTACTCACACAGATGCAGGGGCCTACGCACTCACTTGCGGACTTACCAAGGTCTCTGCACACACAGCTACAAGAGTCTTCCCCTTCACCCAAGTACATAATAGATAAAATTAGACTCAACTCATGTACTTCTCTACTTAGCTATCTTATGACTCTTCAATGACTTCCTTTTATATTCTTCTGCATTACAATACCATGGTCCGTGCACCATGGGCAGGTCTCAAAATAGCTTGACTCTAACAAACTAAGGGCTCAGCTGATGTCACTTACCCTTGGATGTCCCGCTTGCTTGACTCGTGTTCGCTTGACCCACGCTCACTTGTCCCACACTTGCCTGGATCACTCCTATCTATACCTGCAATTAGTTTTGGACCTGGAATTCCTTTAGGCCCTGATGTACTTTGTCTAATACATGGTGGTACTGGTCCTCGATGTGTCCCTATATCTTTTTAGTGGCGGAGCAGAAAAAATCACCTATCTCATCAAGGCACCCCTCCATGAGAACCAACAATGTCGTACTCACAGACTTATCAAACTTCTGCTTCTTACGAGGTCCCATGGAACTTTTCTTTTGCCTCTTCCTGATCCTAAAGGGAGACTCTAAGACCTTCGTGAACCCTAACCGTTGAAACCCAGAACTTACAGTAAATGACAAAAAATAAACTTATGTCCTTTGCCGATTGGGCTAAACATGCATAACATCATATAAATAAATAGATCTATGTCTTTCTGGATCTATTAAGTACTTTCTTGATTAAATGCATTCAACGGGTCATAAATACAGTAAATTCAGAGATAAAACAATAATAAAAGGATAGTTCTTTAAAATAAGCCTTTATTATGCTTCAGATCTTCAGATACAACTCTTTCCAACCTTGAGCACACAGCTACAAGGGCCCGCACACTCAGTTGTGGTCTTACCAAGGTCTTCGGGCACACAGCTGCATGAGCCTTCCCCTTCACCCAAGTAAAAAATAGATAAAATCAGACTCAACTCATGTACTTCTCTACTTAGCTATCTTATGACTCTTCTATGATTTCCTTTTATATTCTTCTTCATTACAATACCATGGTCCACGAACCATGGGCAGGTCTCAAAATAGCTTGACTCTAACAAACTAAGGGCTTGGACCTTCCTAAAGCCCCTTTAACTCCTATCGACCTGTGCTACTTGCACTCCACTCCTCAAAATATGGAGACTTTACAATATTTAACAAAATTTTACCCAGGGGACCCCATCCCAACAAGACCCCAACACAAAGTCGTGACTCACCCCAAGCCACTCTGCTAGTGTTGCCTCAACCTTTTCTTGTAGGCCACTGAATTCTATCTTCAATGCTTGATGATCTGTTGTTCCCTACGTGGCGGCTTGGCAAACTTATTTGACCAACTTGTTCATTGTTGGACCTTCGATCGCAAGGCCCATGGTTCTCTGTGTCTACTTAAGATATTTTAACTTTCTCTAGATGGTCTGTGACAATTGGCTTGCCTCATCACCCCATGGTTGCGTCTGTGAGGAAACAATAGAGGCCTTCCGCCTAAAAATCATCAGTCTGGGTCTATATGAATTTCCCTTCCTGAAGTTAGGTGAACCTCTGCATAGGTGCTAAGGTCCATCTTATCACCCTGATCTCATCAAACTACAGTTGCTTTTCGTGAATGTCTTCTTCGATCATCTGCAAGTGTGGGTCCTCCTACAACGAGGTCCACATTTCCATAGTCTACTCAAATAATTGGTTGCAATCCTTGACTACAGTAGCCATAGTTGTCATATCAAATTTAATGGTAGCTTTGCATTGCTCTCTGACCTTCGGAGGTGTGGGTGGCTGCAGTTTCAATTGAAGCTCTGAAATCTACAATTACAGATCAAACCGTAACTTTCCAATTTCCTCCTTGAATACCTTCACTACAACAACTAACTTGTGAAATTTCTCTGCTAAGGCTTCCTCTATTGGAATTTGGAGCTTAGGGAGCTCGCTGCATACTTGGTTAAGGGTTGCTTCAAGCTATTGATTGCACTGCATCAACTTGTCGCGAGCCCGCAAGGCCTGCGCTTTCTCTATAAAAATATGTTGATTGTTAGTTTTTACCTCGTTGATAATCAACAAAGCTCTTTTCTCCCAGATGCGAAGCTCATCTGAAAATCCTTGGTGCAAATCTTGTAAGGTCTGGATAGGCAGTGTTGCAAGGTTGATACTCATGTTGGTCATATGTATCAGCCTGGTCTGATCCTCAATTGTTTCATCATGCAAGGAACCCTCCAACAACATCACTGTGTGGAGGTCTGAAGTGAGTTCTTCCTTGGATGTCCTGCTCGCCTAACTTGCACTCGCTTGAACCACACTTGCTTGTCCCACGCTTTCCTATATTTCTCTTGTCTGGACCTACAACTCCTTCAGGCCTTGTTGTACTTTTTCCAATACCTAGTGGCACTGGTCTATTGATCCTCAAAAATGCTCTTTCGTTAGCAACTTTGCTCATCCCTTTTCTTTGTTTTTCCATGAAGAAATGCATTCCTATCATCAATGACCAGTATATATTGCCTTAAGGAGGAAATTTAGTGATTTACATGTTATGCTTTTATGTTTTTCTATTTGAATAAATTTTTGTCTTTTATCTACAGAACGCAACCTATTCTGCAACTAATCAACTATTCCGCAACTACCTCCATGATTTAACAGGTTCCAAGTGTCAGAAGGAGAAACTAACTACATGGGCAACTTGGAAATCATCATGACATGGACCGTGTCCTATTCACCTAGTGCAGGTTAACAAGGAAGATGGTATAAGACTACGGTCAATGGAGAAGTCAAACATAGATACTGAAGGCAATAGGACTCTGTTTTGTGGATAATCAACATGTTTCACAGTGATGGGAAGCATTATCCAAAACAACTTCCTGAACCCACGGACTCCAACAACCATCTGTGCAACTGAATCCAACAACCACCATCTTGGATTTATGTCTCCAGCAGCTGAGGAAGAAAATTCTATGTGCCTGTCTTCTACGTGTTTTTGGCTGTAGCTTATTTTTCTCCACAAACAATTGCATAATTTTCTTATAAATACCTGTGTAAAGAACTTAGAAGGAGGTCGAATTTTCTCATGTATTAAGCTCAGACTTACTGTTCTGTAATTTTGAAAAACTCATCTTCCTATTTTAATATGAAGACCACATGTTTTATGGATATATGAAAGAGTTTCTTGGAGATTGATTAAACACACATAACCTAATCAGTTGCAAAGGGCCCCTGCGCTGACTGAGGTTTTATTTCATTTTGTTTTGTCTTTTCTAGTTAAACTATAAATTCATCATTTCCTCTCACGATGTTCATAATTATTTTCATACTAACCTTGTTTATAATGCAATCTTTATCATTTTCTTACTAATGCAGAATAGCATCTTTCAGTGCATAATAGCTTCTTTTTGTTTAAATTTATTTCAAGTTCTTATCAGTAGTTAGAAGTTGAAATTCAATAGTGTAATATAATTTGTTTCATTTTCACTAGTCTTTAAGTTTTCAATTAGACTGATCAGTGCCATTACTGTTCTTGCCATTTTATTACTAGTTTATCAATCATGGTGTTAATGAATGTTTCTGAAGAGCCCTTCTAGTTGATAACTTATATTAAACTAAGTGGTTGAATACTTCATTCATGCAATGAGTCTTTTCTGCATTTTTTACATTTATCTTCTCCTAGAATAATGAAGTATAGAATTCCTCAAAATGTCATCACAATGAGGTTTTTCTCCCAAAATTCAAAGGCACAGTAACTAAGTACTTCATTCAGTTTTGTTTTGATAATAGATTAGAAATTAGTTACAATTTCACTTTCAGTTTTAGTATTTCATTCAATTTTGATTCTGTAATTGATTAGACAGTAGTTGCAATCTTACTTTTTAGTTTTTAGTTCATGATTTGGAAATAATGATAAGAGCAGAAATAGAAACTCTGTTTTCATTTCTTGATTAAACTTTGCTTCCAAATCTTACTTAAGCTCTTTTAATTCTCATTTCTTTAGATTCTTAGCAGTCTTTACAGAAGTTAGATTTAAGATTTTTGTTAGTTATATTGTAAATCATTAGGGATTAAAGGACCAAAAACCCCCAGAACAACATAAAACACAAAAACAATGAAGTAAGAAGGGTTATCTAGCACAAACAGTGCACTACACTTCATTAGTTTACGATACCCAGATTGATAATTTATGTAGAGAAATTTAGGACACTAAATTGACCAAACATTTTGGCACCGTTTCCAGGGAAGTGTAAATAGGTAGCCTTATCTCTTATATTCAAAAAAAAAAAAAAAAACAAACAAAATAATGACATGCATAGAGAGAGAGACTCTAGGGGTAGATTTATAGCTAGGGGCAAAAGTTCGATTCCTACAACACCACCTGCTCCACCAAGACTAACGAAAGACACGCCTCCATCCCAGACTCATACTCCCAGCCATAGGATTCATGGAATTCAAGGGGCAGAAATCCAACCAGAAGAATCTCCTAATTCATCTACCAAGACAGTCCTAGCAGAGAAGAATTTTGAATCTCCAACAATGAGAATAGCCTTTTTCACCTCCATAGGAGAGCCCATTGTAGTTGAAGAATTAGGAATACCTGGAGAGGAAGAAGAAGTAGAACCTCTCTCCCATAGTCCATTAATAGAAGAACCAGAGGAGGAGGGAATAACCTTGCAGGTTGAACCCTATACTAACTCTGAAGAAACTATAATGGCAGAGGAGGAACAAGATGGAGAATTCTCACTGTTTAGAGGAGGGGTAGAGGGAGAGGTAGAGGAGATAATGGAGGAGGTAGAGGTAATAATGGAGGAGGCAGAGGAAATAGGGAAATAGATAAATCTTTTGGATTTCCTATAGTGGATGAAGAAACACATACCACAATGAAAAATATCTCACTGTCTGTCCTCCCAAACTTCTATGGGTTGAGAAGTGAGGACCCTGAAACATTTTTTTTTGAGTTTGAAGTCTTGTGAAAAACTTATGACTATCTAGAAGACTCTCAAAAACTTAAATTTTTTCCTTCAAAATTTAAAGGGGTTTCTTTGAAATAGTTCATGGGGTTAGTCACTCAATCCATTAGAACATGGAATGACATGAAAAAGGAACTTTTGGATAGATACTTGGATTATTGTATGCCTACCAATCATAAATATGAGGTGTTCAAAATGATGCAAAGAGAGGATGAAAACTTACAATATTTGACTGAGAGATTCAACTATAATTTGAAAAGAGAAAAGATGAACAATTGAGATGAAGAAACTTTGAAAGATCTTTTGTTAAAGGCCATTAGAGATGAACTTCCATTGAGTGATATAGGAGAAATGTGTGTTCATCTCTCAAGAGGGAAATCTAAAACAAGGAAAGGGCCGAGAGATCCTTCTCTTGTTAGAGCAAACAAATCTACAACTGGATCTGTAAGCAAGGCAGAAATTGGCAATATGCTTGATGAGTTTAAAACTGACATTATAGGGAGTCTTAGTGAGCAACTAGACACCCTTAAAATTCAAAACAAGCAGAAAACAGAGGTTGATGCTTTAGCTATTTTTTGTCCACAATGCAGAAAGAAACATGCTCTAAGGGAATGCCCTTTAGATGAAAAATTTGTAGAAACTTGTATGATCTGTTCGGAAAGCCAAGAAACCAAGGGTTATCCTTCAATCCCAGGTCTTAAGGCTGTCTTTCAAGAGGAAACAATCCCAAATTCTATAGAATATCTTTGTTTTATTACAAGAAGACCTTGGTTGGGGCCACAAAATTAGGGATTTAACAATCAAATGTATCTTCAACCCCCACCAAACTGGAAATCTTAGCAGCAACCTTGGCCACAACGTTAACCTCAACCTCAATCTCAGTATCAATCTCAACTGTGGGCACAAGGGGTACAAAATCCTTATGGAAGATTTTCTCAATATTATCAATATCCTCCATCCTATCAGAGTTATCCTCCCCCACAAAATCAGCAACAAGATCAGAAGCCACAACTTCAAAATCAGAACCCTCAACTTTCATTTCCATTTCCACAACAACCCCCACAACAAAGTCAAAATCCCCAACTCTTACTGCCATTTCAGTAGAAACGAAATCAGCTACCTGCCCAACCATTACCAAACCCCAACAATAAAAACCCTCATAATGCTTACATGGTAGAAGAACAACAGTTTCCAACTTACATGATTACTCCTCTAGATCTTAATGGTGTTCAACTAAGATCTAGTAGGATATTAGAAAAGGAATGACCTTCTATAGTTATTCAAGAACAAGACTCTTATGAGGAAGATTCTCTAAAATCCAATAAAAGTTTTGAGGAAACATCTCTCCAAAACCAAAACATTGAAAAACAAAAACAAAAAGAACCAGTGAATATAACTCCTATCATTGAGCAACCAACATCTACTTCTACAACTCCTTTTCTTGAGAGACTACAAATTGATAGAGGGGTAGAAAAACAGATCTTGTTTCCCAATTATGATTTTCTAGATGAGTTGAAGAATGTCTGTATCAAAATTCCTTTGCTACAAGCCATTAGAGAAATTCCAATTCTAGCTAAGACAATAAAGGATTTGAGCATAAAAAGACCAAGGAGAAAAGAAAAAGAAACAAAAAGAATTCACCTGGCAGGAAAAATAACAGACATAATTATGGGAAATATTTCCATACATAAATATGTAGATCCAGGGAGTCCAATTGTCAAGACACATATAAATGGAATTGAAATTCCAAATACATTGATTGACTTAGGGGAAACAATAAACATCATGAGTAGACAAACTATGGAGCAGCTTAAACTTCCCAATCTTCTTTACACACCTACCTTACCTCAACCTCAATCTCAGTATCAATCTCAACTGTGGGCACAAGGGGTACAAAATCCTTATGGAATATTTTCTCAATATTATCAATATCCTCCATCCTATCAGAGTTATCCTCCCCCATAAAATCAGCAACAAAATCAGAAGCCACAACTTCAAAATCAGAACCCTCAACTTTCATTTCCATTTCCACAACAACCCCCACAACAAAGTCAAAATCCCCAACTATTACTACCATTTCAGCAGAAATGAAATCAGCTACCTGCCCAACCATTACCAAACCCCAACAATAAAAACCCTCATAATGCTTACATGGTAGAAGAACAACAGTTTCCAACTTACATGATTACTCCTCTAGATCTTAATGGTGTTCAACTAAGATCTGGTAGGATATTAGAAAAGGAATGACCTTCTATAGTTATTCAAGAACAAGACACTTATGAGGAAGATTCTCTAAAAACCAATAAAACTTTTGAGGAAACATCTCTCCAAAACCAAAACATTGAAAAACAAAAACAAAAAGAACCAGTGAATATAACTCCTATCATTGAGAAACCAGCATCTACTTCTACAACTCCTTTTCTTGAGAGACTACAAATTAATAGAGGGGTAGAAAAACAGATCTTGTTTCCCAATTATGATTTTCTAGATGAGTTGAAGAATGTCTGTATCAAAATTCCTTTGCTACAAGCCATTAGAGAAATTCCAATTCTAGCCAAGACAATAAAGGATTTGAGCATAAAAAGACCAAGGAGAAAAGCAAAAGAAACAAAAAGAATTCACCTGGAAGGAAAAATAACAGACATAATTATGGGAAATATTTCCATACATAAATATGTAGATCCAAGGAATCCAATTGTCAAGACACATATAAATGGAATTGAAATTCCAAATACATTGATTGACTTAGGGGCAACAATAAACATCATGAGTAGACAAACTATGGAGCAGCTTAAACTTCCCAATCTTTCTTTACACACCTACCTTACTGCAACTTGCAGATAGATCAGTGATCAAACCAGATGGTGTGCTAGAAGATATTTCAGTATCCTTAGATTGTTGGGAATATCCTATTGATTTCATGATCTTAACTCCCAAGAATAGTCTAGGAGGACACCCACTCATATTAGGAAGACCTTGGCTGGCCATAGCTGATGATTTTATGAGTTGTAGATCTGGTGATATGTATATTTCTAATGGTAATTCAACAAAGAAATTTACTCAGTATCCTCCAACAAAAGTAATTACAAAAATAGATGACAAGGAAAGGATTGATGATGAGGATGATATTCAGCCTCTCTTTACTATGTCAAAAATTAGTGAAGATAGTCAAATTTTGAATACATTGAAAAATTTTGAAACATCTTCAGAATATGATCATGCACAATTTCAAGAAAAATCTAATTTTGAATACTTTTCATCTAGGCAGATGTCTCTCTATTCTATGGAAGAGTTTGGTAGCTCTACAATTGAAATTTTTCTAGGTAGGACATTGAACATAAACAAAAAATTGGAGAGACCACAATAAGAAGAGCTAACCAAAACATTACAAAAACATTCTGCTACATTTGCATGGGAATTCACCGACATGAAAGGCATTGATCCTAAGACTTGTATCCATCATATCTATATTGAGGAAAATAGTAAACCGATCAAACAACCTCAAAGAATAATTGTTTTCAGAAAATTAGTATTTCTAAGAAATGTTATTCGGAAAATTAGTATTTCTAAGAAATGCTAACCCTCTAGGTTTGGTAGCTAACCTAGAAAAAACAGTTAAAACAATTCACTATTTTTCCTATGAATGACAGATAAGAGAAAGATTATAAGGAACCAACCTGCAACTTCTGCTTGATTCCTCGCTTGATCCCTCTCTCCTCTGACTGATCTCGCTTCTCCTCCCCGTACTTAACACGTTTAGAGAGTACCTGTGTAATCACAGAAACAAAGACCCGTCAAAGCATAATGATCCATCATTCATAAATAACATAGAATTGAAAGTATGATAAACATATGAATGCATTGACAGATTACACAAACATAGGGGAAAAATCTTGAAAAGCTTTATTAATAAAAAGAAAGATTACAACCCATAAGTTCGATCCTGTACCATCCTTCCAGCTTCAAACCTTCTCTACTTCATGAATAGCAAGAGATTCCAACATTACCACAATACTTAGCCTTAATACTAAAACTATCAGCACCTCCTTACAACTCAGAATTATTCAGCCTCTAGATCCCTTGAATGAGTGATCCATTTATAGATGAGTGAAGGAGTTTGGGCCATCAATGATGATGATGAATTCCTTTCTATTTTTAGGAATTGGTTCCATGAAATAGGGAGATAGGAGGTTGATGTTTCCTAATTCCTTTTGTCATCCTTGGGTGAACTCAGAGGGGCAGGTGGCACTAGAGAAGCTTCTAGAGGTTTCCATGAATAACTGATTCTTCAAACTCTCCCGAAACTTTGCCCAAGCTTGCTCATCACACCCTAAAGAGGGCCTAAGTGTAATGCATAACACTTACTCAGTGTAGCACCTGCAATTCATTGCAGCCTAATGAAGGGCTTCCTACAATGATCTCTTTAGAGACACTTTTTGGATGAATTTTGTGATGGAATTTCTTTGAGAGTGAGGCATTCATATGACTAAGTTATTTTAGGGCATGAAACAACTATATTAGGGGTTGATGAACCCTAATAACATCAACATTTAATTTTGGGTTGATGTGCCCAAATAAATCTGTAATAGTTGCCCCCTAAAGCATGAGATCGTAAATATCTATGTCGGGTGAAATGCTTTATCATGAGGATCAGAAGTTTCGAAACAGAAGGCGACCTGCATCAATTACAATACAATACATCATGATAATCTGATTTTTCTCATGAACTAACTGAGGGAGGCATTCCCATGCTTAGCTTTTAAACTTTCATTGCATGTACATAGATCAGATAGTCGTCTACAGATATAGACTTTTGATCCATGATTAGGATGACCATCTGTGTAAAGCCTTTGTACATTTGATTTGGTACTCTTGAATATATCGCAACCCGGATGGATGAAATTAGATTTGGGGTCTTCAATCTCGTTCAATACTCACTCAATGTACAAGTCTAACCATGTGAATAGATGTTCTGAGGTCTAACATGGAGAGACATCACCTGAATACCAACCAATGATGTAAGTTGTTAACAGACGCGAGAGGGATCACCGATAATGATGATGATCCTCAAGGTACTACAGTACATTTCGCATGGTGTGAATAAGTGATTTGATGTTGAACACCATGCAAAATCTTTCAATCGAAGGCCATTGATGTCAACCTGTCGCTGGAAGCGAGAAACTTGTCATTGATGTATGCAAGCTTCAAAGCACTAAATGGGTGTTTCTAAGTCAACTTCTTGGATGATGAGCTGATGTCAACAAGAAGTGAATCATCGTAGGAGGGCCTTGATGTATCCCACATCTACGACACGAAACGAAGTAAATGATTTTGGAGATGAGAATCGACTGACGACACAAAGTTCAAGAATGGCGGTCATGAAAATGAAGGTTTATAGTATTGCAACAGATGAAGTTTTAATTGGATGAATTCTTTTGAATATATCGCCAAAACTGAGATGAATTGGTAGCGTTGACCCAAAACAAAAATTATGGATGGTGTGATGGACCAAGGGTATGATAACCATCTAACTGAATGACCCAACCCAGCTTAGTCATGGAGATGAAGTGAAAGTGTCATGTTCAAGAGTGACTCGCTACCATAAGTTTTCAAGACTTTTCCCATTTCCCTAGTCATTGCTAACCAGTACCTCTTTGTTTTTTATCAAGCTTGAGGAGGATAACATATTCTTGTTCTATGATTCACCCTTCGGGCAAACCCATCACTATTTGATGTTTTAATGAGTCTAGTGACGGTGAAACTTGATCTTGTCTAGATGGACAAGTTTATCGCTATTATGATATTTTAATGAGTTTGAGGATAAGAGATAACTCGGTCCTTTTCATGTTTAGAGAGTTTGAAAAGGGACAAAAAGAAGATTCTATAAGTTCTTTTTCATAAAATAATCCCTCAGGTCCAAAAAAGGATAAAATAATACAAGAGAGATGTCATTTCTAATACTTAACGAGCTGGAATAGACAAGCACTCTACAATATTTTCTTATTTAGAGAGTCTGAAAAGAGTTTAAAGAGGACTCTGTGGTTTCTTTTCATTTTATATCAAAGCTCGAAAAGAAAACAAAAAGTTTTCTTTGTGGTCAAAGATGCTCAATTCGCCATTTAGTACATTGGATTCTGTTTTCGGTCATTCATCCTGCTCAAAACTCCACCAAAGATGATTAGAAATACATGTGCATGGATAAAAAATGAATAGAAACCAACATCTACTTGACTCACATGTAAAAGTAAATATAAAACAAGTTTTTGTAATTCATTTTAACCATTTCATTTTTACCATTGGATTTGGAGCTCTGGAGCAGTTTTTTACCCGAAACTTCACCAGCTAATTGTGAAGGATTCTGTGGATCATTTCTCATGCCGTCAAGACCCGGTAGGAGCTATCCCAATGTTCTTTCATTCTATTCCATTCTTTTTCAATTTTGAGCAAAATTTCTTAGTTTTTCAAGCCCATAGGATTTCAACTTTCGTTTTCTATCATCGCACCCTTTCCCTATCGAAAAGTGCGATGCATTTCAGACTCCTAACAGGTAGCCTACCATTCATAGCACTATCTCTAAAGGGTAAGTGCGATGCGTGCAAAAAACTAAATTTAAACAGTTGTTTTTCCTCAAAGTTTTAACTGATTTTTGCCCAAGTTGAATCCTAATTTATCTAATGATTGTGTTTCAGATATTCATTAGATCAATATGGTTGTTATATGGCGAGAACGAGAACATGAGGAACAAGACATGATCGCTTTAAATGACCAGGGCACAATTGATGCCTTAAAGAACTGTGGGTTGCTAAAGTTCTTTCGCTTATCAAGCATGCAACAACAAATGGAACTATTACATTATCTTGTTCGTGCTTGGGACCCTACTAACCAGGTTTTTCACATTAGGGGGAAAACGATCCCCTTTGCCATCGAGGATGTTTACTTTCTAACGGGTTTATCGAGGCGGGGTGCCCCCATTTCACTATCAGGATTCACCAGAGGAGGTGAATCGATTGGAGATTATATTTGCCAGTTCTGTCAGGAAGGTTCTCAACCAAACAGAGATGGAAAGGTTCATATCCGAGATGTTAGTGATCGACCTTTGAGAACAATCCTATTTACCCTTGCTAGATTGGCTGGTAGTGCGGCTTTACATTTAACAAATAGATCTTATATGCAGTTTTCCTTAGAATACCTGGAACCAAAGGTATTCAACTGGTGTGAGGCAATTCTTCCATCTATGAGAGAACAGCTACCAAGCTGAAGGCTGGAAAGACAAAAAATTTTGGTTATGGGTCTATCTTGATTTCCTTTGCCTTGGAAAGAATCCCGCTTATGCAGCCACAACATATTTCTTTGGGAGTACCTGAACCTAGAGACCCACGGATGTAGCGGTGGGTAGACCTTATGGCTAGGCATGTTGGCCATTCACTGATCTCATTTTCCTCTGCTTTCTTTGAGTGGTTCGGCAGTTATATGCTGGAATGGACTTCCACGGTGATCTAGATCTGGTATTTCCAGTTGGGGCACAGTGGAGCACTATTGGTAAATTGATTCGTCCACACTTTTCTTTTTAATTTTTCACTTTTTTTGTGTTTTTTGATTGTTACCAAGACTAAATAAACTCATATATGTATGCAGATGTTGGACCCATTCAACCTATGGTACGCCCACGGGAAGCAGGTGCGCCAGTGGAGAGAGTTGTCAAGAGAGTAGTTCTCAGAGATTTGGACATAGCAGAGACCTTGGCTCAATTGCAGGATCACATAGAGGGTTTAACCCTCGGTATTCTGAATGTTTGGATTGATGAGTTACCGATGAGATTGTAGCGCCATACCACCGGCGTGCCGAGTCATTGGACGAGACTCCTGCATATGATAACATAGGTTGTGACCTGTTATCATCAGCAGCACTAGTCTAGGATATTTTCTGCATTCGTTTTTGAGTTTTTGGGTCAGATGACTGATTTTATCTTGGACACAAACTATTTGCAAAAGCTTATATACAGCTATCTATTTGGCTTTCAGATTTTTATTGAGTTTAAGTGATGAAATCCTGTTCAAATGATGATGTGATTTGAAAAATGCTTTCTTTACATATGTTGCAAATGCCTATTTAACACAGAGTTTGCTAGAGATTTAGTTACTGTGTTTAAATTCCTGGAAATATGTTGATATTGAATGAATTCAAAATGTCTTTCCAAAATTCAAACTCTTAGGAACATGCGATGAATAGCTAGGTTTTGGATAGAATAGATGCCAGTAAGCTATAGAATGACAAGTTGTGAATCTAGCCTAACAATGATTTGGCGTATACCATGTGAAATGGCATCAAAGAGGAGTTCAATCAATGCACTATACTCAGCAATATTGTTTGTCGATCGACCAATACATATCCCCCTGAAAATCACTAACTCACTGCTTGGAACGAAGATGGCCCATGCTACAGAAGATAAGTTCTACATTTTACGACTAGCTTCATTAGCATACCCAACAAATGGTTCCAAAAAGCTCGACATCTACAGCAAATGTGAAGTGGATTACCTAACCAAAACAAAACTCTAAAAGAAGACTAACACACAAAAATGCAATGAAAGCATATGTACAATGAGTTTTACTCCACTTAATTAAGCATAGTAACGTTTAAGATACAACCCATTTCAGGGCTAAGATAATGGAATCCCATCATAATCAATTAACTCATAGGCTCCTTTTGTCAACACACGTTTAACAATATAAGGGCCCATCCATAATGGTTCAAACTTCCTTGCTCCTAGTTTGTCAAAATCCTGATCGTAAAGCAAGACCAGGTCACCTTTTGAGAAGACACGAGGCTTCACATTCTTGTCATATTGTGCCTTGATGCATTTCTTATGTGCTTTGTTAGCCAATGTGGCGTCACTATGGGTTTCATCCAAATGGATTAATTCAAAGAAATGTGCTTCTTCTTCAGAAGTATCGGGTAGCAGGTCAATTGCGAGCTTGAGGGATGAGATTTCATATTAGATTGGTAAGACTGCTTCCAAACCATACACCAACTGAAAAGGCGTAAATCCGATCACATTTCTCACTGAGGTCTGATATTCCCACAAAGCTGAGTATAGGATTAAATGCCAATTCCGTTTATGGACTCCAATCATTCTTTGCAACATGCACTTAAGGACTTCGTTGATTTCCTCAACCTATCCGTTAGCTTGCAGATAATATGGAGTAGAACTATCGTGGGACAGTCCTAATTTAGTAGTTAATTCGATCATCATGTGATTGCAAAAATGCAATCCATGATCTGTGACTATAGCTTGTGGCACATCGAACCTGGAAACCAGATGGTTAAAAAAAAAAAAGCAGTCATTTCGCCACTGTTGTTCAATGTAGGCATCGCCTCAACCCATTTGGTAAAATAGTCAACAAAAATTATAATATACCCATGCCCCCGGCGGAGGTGGGGTTATATGTCATAAAATCAATGCCCCATTTTGCGAATAGGCCAACAGCAACGACTGGATGCAGTGGTGTAGGTGGTAATCTGGTTTTATGATCAAAAATCTGACAAGCATGGCACCTTCTGACAGCAAGAATGCAATCTTTGAATATAGATGGCCAAAAGTAACCAGCTCGTAGGATTTTTTGCACAGTTGCGTAATCAGATAAATGCCCCCCACAAGCACATGAATGGCATTCATTCAAAGCTTTCTTGGCCTCCTCATCAGTAAGGCACCTACGTAAGATCGTATCGACACCACGACGATAAAGTGTATCACCAATGATCAGATAATCTTTGGCTTGGTATCGAGTACATTGTTGTTGAGAGTAAGAGGTATTAGGCTGAAAATCTTGGGTCTAGAGATAGACCAGTATATCTCCATACCATGGATCACTTGACAAAATCATAACAGAGACTCATCCAAGATTGATGCTTCTGATGTTAAATCATTGGAGGACGAGGGAAGATCGCAAAGCAGCTCAGCAAAGATGAGAGATTTCTTTGATTTGGATTTGATGAACTCCAAATTGAACTCCTGCAAGATAACAATCCATTTAAAATATTTTCCCCCCAGCGATTGACAGAACAAGATGTATGTCATAGGGTTGCAATCTGATATAATGGTAGTTTTGCGAAGGAGGATGTAATGACAAAATCTTTGCACATCTTGAACGGCTGCTAAAGCTAACTTTTCAACATATGAATATTTACTTTTTGTATCATTAAGATTGCGACTCAAATAATATATAGGATGTTCGATTCCACTTTCCTCTTGCACTAAAACCATACCAATGGTTGTATCTGCAGCGGCGAGATACAGGTAACAATATTTTTGATAGTTTGGGGCATACATTAATGATGCTTTAATTAGAAAATCTTTGAGAGCATCAAAAGAAGCTTGCACAACTTGGTCCCAATGGAAGGGTACCCCTTTCTGCAATAGACGTGTATAACCTTTAGCTAATTCAGCATAGTTTGGAATGAAACTCCTCAAAAAGTTTTCCTCTCCTTGAAGTCTCTGAATATGTAACAAATTTGAAGGTGGAGGCATGTCAAGAATTGCCTGAACCTTTATGGGATCAGGTCGAATTCCGTCTTTCGAAACTACGAACCTGAGAAATCGACTAGAGCCAACACCAAACACACACTTGTGTGGATTGAGTTGTATTTTGTAGTGTCGACAGCGTAAAAATATTGCTCTCAAATTTTGCGGGTGATCAATCCATTTTCATGAATGAGCAGGCAAATCATCAAGATAGGGTTGAACAATATGTTTGATGTCATGGAAGGCATAATTCATTGCCCTCTGAAATGTAGCCCCTACATTCTTCAAACCAAAGGGTAGCTTTCGATATGCAAATGTGCCCCACGGACATATAAAGGTAGTTTTTTATTGGTCCTATGGGCAGATATTGATTTGATTGTAACCAGAAAATCCATCCATGAATGAAAAGATTTCACATCTGGCACATTCATCAATAATCTGGTCAATAAAAGGTGTAGGATAGTTTTCCTTTGGACATGCTTGGTTTACATCCCTATAATCGACGCACACTCGAATTGTCCCTTGTTTTTTCATCACTAGAACAATATTAGATACCCAGTCAGTAAGAGGTATAGGGAAAATGAAGCCAACACGCAAAAGTTTTTCAACCTCTTAATGGCAACGACTTTCTTAGGATGAACAGTTTGAAGCCCTTGTCGTCCTAGTTTGACATCAGGATACATTTTAATCTCATGTTCAACAATGCTTGAGTCAATGCCTAGCATTTCCTCATAAGACCATGCAAAGACATCTCGAAATTCATGGAAAAGAACACATTAATTGTCTAGTTCCAATGGAGAACAAGATTTGCCGACATGAATATTTTCTAGAATGTTAGGCTTGGTCAAAATGTTGATAGAAATTTTTTCTTCGATGTTAGACAGATTACATTCAAACTCTACAGTATTTACAAAATTCAACAAGAAATCAACGATTGATGGGTGATTGAGTTCATTTAAATAATCTTCATTGTCATCTTGAAGGTGGGAACAATGATGATAATCTTCCCACGACGTCTCTCCTATCATCATTGATTGGACGATTCCTTCATCCATAGAATGTATATGCGAAAAAGGATCCGAAGAGGTTCCATATTCTAAAGACCTATCTACCCATACAATTTTTGAGTGCGGATTAGGATTTGTTGCACAAGCCCAATAGATTGATTGCTATAATGATTCGATGGGGCTTGGCAGCATTGCCTCGCCACAACATCACTTTCAAAGTAGTTGGAATTCTTCTTAAACTCAGATGATGTAGAAGAAATCATGTTGCACATTTCCACTCTTGCCACTTCCATGAAACCAGATGGTGACGGGAGGGTAAAAGTACCCATCAAGGAAGGATATTTAGGAGACCTACTCCAACATTTTGAAGTGATTCTGAGTTTCTGTGTATCAATGCAATGCTTCCCGTGGCCTGTGAACTATTGGCAAAGAAGGCTAGCTGAACAATGATTGTTATTCCACCTTTGAAGGGAAATGAAATCATTCGAAAGTATGTGGAAAAAATGGCAGCCATAGTATATACCCAAGGCCTTCCTAGTAAAATGTTGTAATCAAGGAGCCCATCAACGACCTCAACCTCAAAATTTACTGTTTTTCCCCCTAGTTCAACTTGCAAGTTACTCAAAATCCCATATGGAGTGTATGTTCTTCCATCGAAAGCTTTTAATGTAGTTGGTGATCGTGACAAGGGCAGTGAACCAAGAGTTTTCCAGCAGCTCATGGACATAATGCAAGTAGATGCCCCCTCATCAATAATAGTTTGGTGAACGTTTTTATTGAGAGATTTTACTTGTATCAATAAAGTTAATTGCGTTGGTAACTATCGTGTATATCCCGTATGGTTAAAAACCACAAGATTAGAATCCGTAGGATCTATTCCACCTATTGTTGCTTGTTTTTGGGAGGGACAGTTTTGCAAGACCTCAAGTGTCGACATAGCAGAAGGTGATTGAGCCAGATATTCCACTATATTATAGTTTTGAGCTGCTCGAGCATGAGGATTAAATGTCCATTTGTGTACAACTCCCTTCGATGGCTTTATTGTTAATTTAGGTATGATTGGTGGAACAACTTCTGGTGAAGTCGAGGTCGAAGTACTAGCTTGATCAGTAGCCTAGTTATTCGACAATGATGGATTTCCATAATCTTTATTCCTTGTTGACACCAAAACATTGTTTTGTGTATTTGTGATAGAAAACATGAGTACTTGGGATGTGGAAGCATTATCAGTTGCAACCAAATGTGTTTCTGGGGTTGGAAACGGATCTGTCAACACTGCCGAGGTATTTGAAGCCTTTAAAAGTTTAGAGACCTTAGATCGATGTGGACAATCTCTTGTAAAATGCTTGTCATTACATATCAGACATGGATAACGAGGCTTCCTAGCCGTAGTAGGGGATTCAGATGATTTGTCAGGAGTGGAGTTCTCCTTTTTCTTCTTGTTATTCATTCCCTTTTTCTTGCCTCCTGGTTGCTTTGGATTTTTTCCTTTGTCAGATGACATGGCATTAATCTCTGAGGCAAGAGTGTTTTCTGATTGATTTGCATTTTGATTGGAAATAGCAAGAGTTTGACCAGATGGTCCTCTTGTTTTTTTTGTTCTTGAGGAACTAATCACGTCGTTGTCAGCATGAGAGTCCCTACTCGATTTTGGAGGTGGTGGAATAGTGAAGGCTGGTCTAGGTGCATCAGGAATTTTATCATAGAGCATGCCGGATTGTGTGTAAATCAAATCCAAATATTGGGCACGAGCAATAACTTGCTCCTCTGTGACAACTCCTCCTTTTTCCACATCCTTAGTGATTGATGGCAGCAAGGACTTTATGAACCACTCAGCTAAAAGCTGATTGGGAACATACATCTTAACCATTCGACGACGACACCGCCACTCATGAATATGATCTGATATATGAGTGGAGGTATTCTGTTTAAAGTTGGTCAAGAGTTCTGTTCCAGTTTCGTACCTGATAGGTAACTAGAAGTGGATCAAAAAGATAGTGGCTAGAATGGTGAAGTTATCAAAAGAAGCTCTAGGTAATTCAATATACCATTTAACAGCTGGACCAGTAAGCGTTCTTTGGAAAAGACGAAGTCTGATCGAATCATCATTCAAAGTATTGGATGAACACCATAAATGAAAGGTCATAACATGATTCGATGGGTCTTCTCCTGGATTTCCATTGAACTTTGGAATGTCAGATGGCAATTTATGTGGAATCACCGGCCACCAAGGCGCATATGCAATTGGATCATTAGTGAGCCGGTTTAAATCTGGTAATTCTAAATTTGCTACAAATGGAAACTATCGATTCAAGTCAGGTGAAGCATATGCAGGATAGGATGGAATCGCCTGTGCAATAGGTCTTTGCATACCAGCATAGGGCATCTGCATCTGGTAACCTTGGTAAGGTTGTTGGAAAAAACTAGTATAAGGTGGTCGTTGATAACCAGATTGGAATTGTGGTTGTCCATAACCTGCAAAGCCTTGTTGCCCAGGCCCTTGGTAAGCTTGATATTGACCAAAACCATTTTGAGCTTGTGAGCCAAGTCCAAATTGGGGTTGGGATTGTTAGAATTGAGGTTGTTGAAATTGTGATAGCCACGGTTGTTGGACCAACTATTGCTGCCCAATAATGAAAGATTGACCAAGCTGTGGATCAACTATACCAATGTACGCCTGGGTCATTCCAGATAAAGGTATACTAACCTGAGGTTGTTTTTGAGCTCCAGAAACAAGTGGTTGTTGTATAGCAACTTGAGAAACTTGAACCTCTTGCCTTGAAACTTGTGGTTGAAAGGAAGAGGGATCAGTTTGTACCGGTTGAGATACAATAGATTGAGCTTGTGATTAGGGCATAGGAGTAACAACAAGTGTAGTAGGAATATTGGACATAGTTTGCATTGGTTGTGTTGGATACACAAGCCTTGGTTGGTTCTTTCGCTTATCCAGCATGCGGCAACAAATGAAATTGTTACATTATCTTGTTTGTGCTTAGGACCCTACTGACTAGGTTTTTCACATTAGGGGGAAAATGATCCCCTTTACCATCGAGGATGTTTACTTTCTGACAGGTTTATCGAGGCGGGGTGCCCCCATTTCACTATCAGGATTCACCAAAGGACATGAATCAGTGAGAGATTATATTCATCAGTTCTACCAGGAAGGATCTCAACCTAGCAGAGATGGAAAGGTCCATATCCAAGATGTTAGTGATCGACCTTTGAGAATTATCCTATTTACCCTTACTAGATTGGCTGGCAGTACAGCTTTACATTTAGCAAACAGTTCTTAGATGCAGTGTGCCTTAGAATGTCTGGAACCAAAGGTATTCAACTGTGCCGTGGTCATTTAAAGCAATCATGTCTTGTTCCTCATGTTCTCATTCTCGCCATATAACGACCATTTTGATCCAATGAATATCTGAAACACAATCATTAGATAAATTAGGATTCAACTTGGGAAAAATTCAGTTAAAATTTGAGGAAAAACAATTGCTTAAATTTAGTTTTTTGCACCCATCGCACTTACATTTTAGAGACAGTGCTATGAATGGCAGGCTTCCTGTTAGGAGCCTGAAATGCATCACACTTTTCGATAGGGAAAGGGTGCAATGATCTAGAAAACGAAAGTTGAAACCCTACGGGCTTGAAAAACTAAGAAATTTTGCTCAAAACTGAAAAAGAATGGAATAGAATAAAAGAGCATTGGGATAGCTCCTCCCTGTTCCTAACGATGCGATAAATGATCCATAGAATCCTTCACAATCAACTAGTGAAGTTTGGGGTAAAAAACTTCTTCAGAGCTCCAAATCCAATGGTTAAAATGAATTACAAAAACTTGTTTTTATATTTACTTTTACATGTAAATCAAGTAGATGTTGGTTTTTATTCATTTTTTATCCATGCACATGTATTTTTAATCATCTTTGTTGAAATTTGGTACCGGACGACAGGTGCTTCCCTTAGGCTTTGATCTTTGGCCTAGGGAAAAGTTTCCAAAATATTTTAATTTTTCTCCTAAAGTGACTTTATAACTTTTATAAAGTTAAAATCTAATTTAAAAGTGACTTTAAGTGATAAAGTTACTAAGTCTAATTTTAAAGTGACTTTTATAAAGTCAATGAAAAATTAGAAAGGAAAAGTGACTTTGGAAATAAATGACTAAGTGGGTCTTTATTAAAGTGGGTGAATTAAAAAATAGAAAGTGAGATTTAAATGTACATTTAATCTCAGTCATTGATCTAAATCTATCTCAACCATTGGATTTAGGGATCACCCAAAAGTCATTTAGGGTTAGGTTAAAGGAGGAAAAGGAGGAAAAGACCATTCATTCTTTCATGAGCAGATTGGGAGAAGGAGAGCAAGAGAGCAAGGGAGATTTCTGGACAGGAAGGAGAAAGAGGCAGCAGTTTGGCACACATACCAGGCAGCTCTTCAGCAAATCAGAACAGCAGAAATAACAAGCATACAACTGAAATAACCAGCAATAAAAGGTAGATTTTTGCTGAGAAAACAGTAAAAGGTAGATTTGTTTTTACACAGAAATCGGGGCAGCTGATTTTCTGCACAAAAATAAGGTCCATACAGCCTATCCGTACCATCCGTACAGCATGTATGTACCGTTCGTACAGCCATCTGTACCATCCGTACGGCCGTCCATACCGTCCGTACAGTTGCCATGCAGCATTGTGTTGCTGTTTGGAAATTTCCAGTGGGCTGTGAGGCTCAGAAATCGAGATAAGTTGGAAATTTGTTTGCTGATTTTTGCTGATTTTCCCTGAAATTTTTCACTAATAAAAGGCATTTTCCATAAATAAAGAAGAGCTCTCAAACTGGTTTTCCCCAAGAGTTGTAGGGGGTTTTCCCAGGGTCATGTTGACCAAAAATATCAGTGTTTTAATGTGTTTTTATGGCTTTTTATTACTGCTGATTTTTATTTCTGCAATTTCCAGCATTCTGTAAATTTTCCAGAATTTGTGTTTTTGGCAAATTTATTTTTTCCAGCTTTTTGAATGTATGTTTATGGGAAAGGGCATTTAACTACATGGGAGAAATAAGGAGAAACTGAAAACTGGGGTGGGAAAACAGAAATTTTTACATGGTATCAGAGATTGAGTGCTGAAGAGCAGTTTGGGACAGCAAAAGAGAAAAATTACAGTTGCTGATTTTTCACTCAGAAAATTCCAGCAAGCTGATTTTTCATAAATAGCAGGTTATATCTTTACTACAACAGTGTTATTTTTTCAGTTTTAGGACAGCAGGATGTCATTGGGATTGAGGGTGGAGGATAGGTTGGATGGGCATACAAATTACAGCGTTTCGAAGGAGAGAATGCAGAGTATCTTTGAGGAGGCAGAAGTCTGGGATATCATGGTGCATACCACACAGACCCATGTTGTTGTGCATACTGATGCTACTCAGTTGGATGCTTATAATAAAAATAACAACAAGGGTAAGAGGTTGATTCTAGACGGAATCAAAGACCATTGCATTCCTCACGTGAGAGGAAAGAGCAATGCCCATGAGATGTGGACAGCATTGTCCAATCTCTACCAGAGTACCAATGAGAACTGGAAAATGGTTCTGAAGGAGAAGCTGAAGAACATTAAGATGGGCAATGATAGTGCAGCTGGATATCTCACTAAGATTACTAATGTGAGAGATGAGTTGGCAGTGATTGGAGAGGCCACACCCACTGAGTTGGTGCAGATTGCGGTAAATGGCCTCCCCTGTTCATGGATGAACTTTGCTGATGGGGTTTGTGCTCGTGAGACCCTTCCCACATGGGAGAGGTTTTGGATGATTGCATTCAGACAGAGATCAGGAAAGGTCAGCTTGGGGCAGCCAAGCCAGTTGAGCAGGATGAGGATGTAGCACTGGTGGCAGGAGGCAAGAAAGGCAAAGGGAAGAAGCAGGCTTCCACAAACAGTGGTGGGGGCAAAGGCAAAGGTAAAGGTAAACAGGTAAACACACAGAAGGACTATTCTAAGGTGAAGTGTTGGAATTGTCAAAAGATGGGACACTATGCAGTTGTGTGTCCGGAGAAGAAGAAGAAGAAGGGGAAGGACCAGAGTTTGGCAGCTTCAGCAGAGATTGAGGACTTTGCAGGTCGTTTTAACTGGGAGTTTGCGTTCACTATGTGTGAGTCCTCTAGTGCAGGATCACCTGCCATACAGGTTCAGAGGGAGCATGCTTTTCCCTCGATTAGTGGAGCATCTACAAGTATCTGGCATATAGACAGTGGGGCTTCACGTCATATGACAGGAGTCTGTGAGTACTTCTCAGAGCTTTCAGAGAGTGGCACTGATGTAGAGGTAGTACTCGGTGATGACAGAGTTGTTAGAGCAGTCGGGGTGGGGACACTGACATTTCAGAGGGAGTCCAAACCTCCCTTGAAAGTGACAGATGTTCTTTATGTGCCAGGAATGAGGAAGAACCTCATATCTATCTCAGCTTTGGAGGACAGAGGATATGAGGTATTGTTCAAGGGAGGGTTGATGTATCCCAGGGGCGCTCCAGCTGATTCAACTAGAGTGATAGGTGTATGCCATGCAAAGGTGTACAAGTTTGCATTCCAGCCCCTTTTGGCATTGAGTAGTAGTATTGATAGCAGAGCTAGCAGTTCTGAGTAGTGTGAGATTTGGCACCGCAGGATGGGACATATGTATCACGGAGCCTTAAGGACCTTGCAGGAGATCACTACAGGTATGCCAGATTTCAGTACTGATCACTTTGATACTTGCAGAGGATGTGCTATGGCCAAGTTTTCCAAATCCCCTTTTCCCAGCAGTGACAGCAGAGCGACTTGGATACTTGATTTGATTCATTCTGATGTGAGCGGTCGGATGTCTCATGTTTCCTTGAGTGGATATGAGTACTATGTTATATTCATTGATGATCACTCCAGGAGGACCTGGATTTATTTCTTGAAGACCAAGAGTGAGGTCTTCAAGCGTTTCAGGGTACAGAAGCTCTTGTGGAGACATAGACAGGTCAGAAGATCAATCCCTGAGGTCGGACAATGGAGGAGAGTACACCCTTGGAGAGTTTGTTGACTATTGTGCGGAGGCAGGCATTAGGAGGGAGTTCACTGTTCCTTACAACCCCCAGCAGAATGAGGTTGCAGAGAGGAAGAACAGATCCATCATAGGGGCTACCAAAGCCATGTTACATGATCAGGGGTTGCCATTGTTTTTGTGGGCAGAGGCCTACAACACAGCTGTTTACTTGCAGAACAGGAGTCCGGATCGTGCCTTGGGGCACATGACTCCAGAGGAGGCTTTCTCTGGGAAGAAGCTTGATATTGGTCATCTTCATATCTTTGGATGCATTACATACTCCTATATACCCAAGGAGAAGAGGACCAAACTAGAGCCCACCACAGAGAAGGGTATCTTTGTGGGCTACAGTGAGAGCTCAAAGGCCTTTTGGATTTACATTCCTGCACAGAAGAGAGTTGTTGTCAGACGAGATGTGAAGTTCGAGGAGGAAAGGGCCTTTAGGAGATCACGGGAGTTGGAGTATCTGGATTATCCAGACCCTCAGCAGAAGTTGAGTCAGTCGCAGGGATCCAGTGAGCAGGGATCAGGAGGATCAGGAGGTACATCTATGAGGATGTCAGGTCCATCAGTGAACAGTGGCTCACCGAGCTAGAGGGGTGGTGCTCCGAGCAGGTCACAGAGCAATTCACTAGGGAGTCCACTGATGGACAGTTCACACGGTACCTCAGCTTCTACAGGTTCAGGTGCAGGCAGGAGGACAGCAGACAGACAGTCAGGAGTTCAGGCTACTGATGGTGATGAGGAGGAGGAGTTTCATTCTCCTATGGGAGAAGCATGCTCGGGGAAGAGGAAGCCCAAGTGGCTTCAGGACACCTTGAGAGATGCCACATCTGTTGCTGAGCCGAAGAGGCCGGTCAGAGAGAGTAGACCACCTGAGAGATTTGTAGCTATATGGCGATGGTTACCAGCATCCTTGACTCTGAGCCTTCTAGCTATGAGGAGGCAGCTAGCCAGCAGGTCTGGAGAGAGGCCATGCAGGAGGAGTATTCTTCTATCATGAAGAATGATGTTTGGGAGGTGGTGGCGAGGCCTGAGGGCAAGTCCGTGGTTACTTCCAGATGGCTTTACAAGGTAAAGCATGCTGCAGATGGCAGCATTGAGAAATTCAAAGCGAGGTTTGTGGCTAGAGGGTTTTCCCAGGTAGAGGGAGTTGATTATGAGGAGACCTTCGCTCCCGTGGCTCGATATACTTCGATTTGCTCCATTATATCGATAGCAGCAGAGATGGGTTGGAAGATCCACCAGATGGATGTGAAGACCACATTTCTCAATGGCTTCATACAGGAGGAGGTGTACATTGAGCAGCCACAGGGCTTTGAGGTGCATGGGAAGGAGTTCCATGTGTGCAGACTGAAGAAGGCCCTTTATGGCCTGAAGCAAGCTCCCAGAGCTTGGTACTCCAGGATAGACACTTATTTGCAGGGGATGGGTTTCACAAAGAGTGAGGCAGATTCGAACCTTTACTTTATTGTGATAGGTGAGGAGCCTCTCATTCTGGTGCTGTATGTGGATGACTTGGTCATTACAGGTGCAGAGAGACTCATAGAGCACTGCAAGAGAGATCTTGCGACGGAGTTTGAGATGAAGGACATTGGCTTGATGCATTACTTTTTAGGTTTGGAGGTGTGGTAGGAGGAGGGGCATTTCTTCCTGGGACAGGGGAAGTATATTGTG
>APFE030003076.1:0-19432 GCA_000404065.3 Pinus taeda
GCTCTAAAGAAGGTGTTGCTCTTTGTATCCTCATAATGTGCTATCATTTCCTCTGTGAGAATTGACCACGTAACAAGTCGCTTACGAGAGAAAAGCCCTTTATACCATAAAAATTGATCTGGTTCTAAATATGAAGATGCAATACATACCTTTTGTAACAGTGGTACACCATGTAGATCAAAATATTTTTCCATCTGAAGTATCCAATTTATCGGATCCTTCCCATCAAACTTCCTCATCTTGTTTTTTCTTGATTTTAGGAGCTCGATCTTGAAACGACTGTAACTATGTACCTTCAGATATTTAAGTTCTAAAATTGTGACCTATAGTAGCCCTCTATGTCCTCTTTCCAATGCCACCAGTCTGACCCCAATTGGATTCTCCAATGAAGAGTTATGCCAAATCTCCCACAGTGACCTGATTATAGACCTTTCTAGAAGAGTGAACTTGTATGAAGTGCCACGTGTCACTATTTGGACCTTTGGCTCTAAAAAATCTCTAGAAGAAACTACAGTCCATCCTATTTTTGTACCTTTTCGTGAAATTTCAATATGATGCTCAGAGAGAAGGTTATGACGATTTTCCCCAGGTCTCCTGTTTGGAATGTTATTCAGGAGTCTGCAAAAAGACCAACTTCCTGAGATCATATCTCCGTAAATATAGCACGAAATGTTTTGAAATTTGGACCCAAGATTCAGCATGATTTCGTATCAAATGGGTTGTTTCTTAATCATCTGAAACGTCATAGAAAAAAAGTTATAGCGAAAATTCCATGATGACCTGTTTGGAGCAGCGAAACCCTAGAATCCAAAGCTCTGATACCAAATGTTATGAAACCAGCTCAAGAAAAAGATAGAAAAGATAGATCAACACCTTAAAATTCAGCCTCTTCGAGGGGGTAACCTCCTTTACATTATATAATGAACAATTCTTGGAGGATACAAATGAAAGACCTCCTTTCTATATATAGGAGTCTAAGGGGTCATAACATAATTAGAGCCGACATAACAATAATAATGTAAGGGCACAATAATAACAATAGTGGGCTTCTATGGGGCACAATAGTAACAATATGGGCACTACATGGGTACATCCATATAATAAGGTGGTTGTACTAATAATAATAAGGGGTTACACTAGTACTATAGGAGCCTAGCATATTTAATATCCATTTGATAGAATTTGAAATTATGAAAGCTTGAAAAGGAAAGAAACATTCTTGTGGCTTTAAGTCTAGCTATAGGTGAAAATTTTTCTTCAAAGTCTATTCCTTCTTGTTGAGCATAACCTTTGCATACGAGTCTTGCTTTGTTTGTAATTGCTTATGCATTTTGTTCATTTATTTTTTAATACCCATTTTATCTCAATAACATTTTTATCATCAGGTATTCGTACTAATTCCCATGTATGATTTTTTCTATTTAGTCAAGTTATTCATCCATAGCCTTAACCAAACATTCATTCTTTCTTGCTTGATTTACATTTTGAGGTTCAATTGTGGATAATACGACTAGATAACTAGGGTTTCCAGTAAAATCTCTTCTAGTTTGTACTCTCGCTTCCATTTCTCCTAGAATTTGATATTCTGGATGATTTTTCTGAACATACATTGATGGAGTCCTTTCTAATGCTTCTATATTGTCCATTCCTTCTTATGATGCTTCACTAGTTTATTCTCTTACATCCTTTTCGCTAGTTGCAGAAATATATTTGTCATTTTTTAGTGCTTCCCTTTTTGTACCTATGCATGCTTCATCGATCACAACATCAATACATTCAACAATATTTTGAATTCTTTTATTGTATAATTTATATAATTTTCGTCCAAAGGAGTATCCATGTAGAATTCCTTCATCTGCTCTAGCTTCAAACTTTCCAACCTTATCATCATTATTCTTTGTGTAACATTTCCTTCCAAATACTCTAAAATTCTTGACAGTTGAAGGCTTATCGAACCAAAGTTCATGAGGATTCTTATCACTATTTACATAGACATGGGATTTGTTGAGAATAGTCATAGTTGCATATGCTACCTCTCCCTAGAGATTATGAGGTATCTCATACTCATCAAGCATGGCATGTGCCATTTGTTGAATTGTTCAGTTCATTATTTCTACCACCCCATTTTGTTGAGGAATTTTAGCTATAGAAAATTTCCTCTTGATGCCATGTTGTTCACAAAATTCAAAAAATTCATCTGATATGGATTCTCCTTCCCTGTCAGATCTAAAACATTTGATTTTTAAATCTAACTCATTCTCTACTAAAGCCTTGAATACTTTAAATTTATCAAATGCTTCATCTTTATGTTTTAATAAGCCAATCCAACACATTCTGGTAAAGTCATCAATGAATAAGATGAAATATTGTCCTCCCCGAGGTGAATTTTTCCTCATAGGTCCACACAAATCAATATGAATAGGTTCATGTGGCTTACTTGCAGTACTTTCTTTGGCATTGAACTGAACCATGGTTTTCTTATCGAATTGACATGATTTTCATATGGTAATTTCTAGGAGAGAGATGCTAGGTAAATCATGAACAACTCCTAGATTTCTTAACTTATGTATTTAAGTGAAGTTTCTATGTTCCAATATTTTGTTCCATAGCCAAATTTATTCTACTTTGTTTATGTAACATTTTTCTAGACCTCCTTCCAAGACATAAACATTACCAAGATTTTCTGTTCCCTTTATTATGATCTTACCTGTATCAAGATTCTGAACCAAACAATTATTTGATCTAAAAATAACCTCATGCCATTGGTCACACATCTAACTAACAGTCAACAAGTTATGTTTTAATCCATCAAAAAACAAAACTTTTCTAGCTTTAACATTTTCTTTCAGAAAAACAGATCCTTTTAATTTGACAGAAGCAAGTGAATTATTTCCAAAGGTTACATTATTCTCTTTCTTTATTTCATTAAAGGACATAAACTTATCTTTATCACATATCATATGCTTTGAGAATCCACTATCAATCTACCACATATTTTCTTGATCTCCTGCATATAAAGTTAGAGCATAGATTTCATATTTCATAGTCTTCTTTTTCCATACCTTAGATATTATTGTCTTTTTTTCATTCTGATCTTGCATTCAAATTCTTTAGGCCAAAATTTATTGGAAAAGGAACATTCAGTTTCATCTTGAAGAGGTGAGAAAGTATTGTAAGAGCATTTCTTTACCCCAATCTCATTCTTTTACTTTCTTGCTTCTCTAGTCATGATAGTTTTGTAAGAAACACACTAAGAAGCCTTATGACCAAAATTATGACAAGTGAATCACTAACCATTTCTTCTGTATTTCTCCCTTTGATATTAGTAAGGGAGATTTACCTGAGAAGTATTTGATCCTTTATTATTTTTCTGATAGCTAGAGTTTTGTTGACTACTTCCTTTTACTGCATTGAGATAGCTTCATGTACCTATTTTAGAAACCTTTACAGTATTTGATGATTATCCACTATATACAAGACCTATTTCTATGAGAGGATAGAATTTCACTTTGATGATTTCATATAAGGTTTCAGATCCTTTAGCAAACCAAAGATTTCGACCTTTTGTTTCCTAGAATTCCTTCCTTAGACTTACTATTTCTAGTTCAAATTTTTCATTATGCTTGTCCTTTCTAGGATTTGTTTCTTTAGAGCTTCTTCTGCTAATTTAGCTTCTTCCAAAATAATTCTAAGCTGAGTTATTTCTATAATGAAAATCCTTTCCTTCTAGGGCATCCATAAAAACATCATCAGACTCATATGTACATTTATCTTCAAATGCCATAAATAATTGATATTCTTGATCAAAATCCCCTTCTTCACCATTTGAAAGACCATAATTAACTTTGAGAGTGTAGAAAATTATTTATTTTCATTTCCTCTAAAATTTTCTTTTCTTGAATTCCTCCCTCTTTCATGATTTTCTCTATTAGGATATTTAGCAACATTGTGACCAACTCTTCCATAAGAAAAACATTTGAAGGGAAGCCTACCTCTGAATCTTCCAGTACCCATTTGAAGTTTCTTCATGAATTTTTATTCTTCATCATCTGATACAGAACCTGGTTCTTGGAGTTCCTCATTTTCTTTTCCTTTAGAAGTTACATCGTTGAATGCATCTTCTTCGATATCTGAGGGACCCTCTTTTCTCATTTCGTAAGCTGTTAGAATCCCATAAAGTTGTTCAACAGTAAGGTTCCTCAAATCCTACATTTCTTCAATGGAAGATACTTTTGAATCGAATTTTGGGGTTTGATATCTTAAGATTTTTTCCACTGGAGATTATTCTTTTAATTCATCACCAAGATTTCTCATTGGATTAACAATCTCATCTACTCTAAGAAACAAACTTGTAATGCTTTCGTCATTATGAATTTCGAGGGTTTCATATTGAATTCTAAATTTTTGTAGTTTGGCACTCTTTACCTTGATTTTTCCTTAATAAATTTGGATGATCTTATCCCATATATCCTTTGTGTTATTCAACTGCATGACTTTGAAAAATTCTGATTCTGCCATGCTTCCTAACATGTCATTGATAACTTTTGCATTGGTCTCATACTTTTTCTTTTATGCTTCATATATTGGATAGACTTGGAAAGGAAAACAAAGTTGTTTATTTTCTATCTAGAATCCAAAAGGATAATAATGATGTTCTTGTAGAAGATAATTTCCCTGGTGGATATCTTTTTGTAGTATCTATTAAATCTCCTCGGTTTGGAGATATTGTTAATTATTCGGCTACAGGGAAGTTATCATCATACTTGTCTCCTCGTGAGAAAAGGAAATTTATTCAAACTAGTGCATATTATTCATGGACAAATGAAGAGTTGTACAAAATAGGACCTGACTTAATCATTCGAAGATGTGTTAGAGAGGATGAAGTCCCTGAGGTACTAAAAAGCATGCTATGATGAAGTATGTTGAGGAAATTTTGCTAATAAAAGAACTTCCTATAAAGTCCTTGTCTTAGGATACTACTAGGATTCTCTTTTTAAGGATGCCAAAGAATATGTTGAGAGATGTGACAATTGTCAAAGAATGGGAAATCTTGTTTCTTTGGATGAAATTCCTCTACAACCGCAGGTACTTATTGAACATTTTGAGAAAAATGATTCATATTTTGTTGGTCCAATCAATCCACCATCAAGAAAAAAAAGCTACATTCTTATTTATACATATTATGTTACACAATGGTAGAAGTTAAAGAAATTCCTTTTGCTACTGAAAACGTTGTATTTTCATTTATTTTTTAGGATACTTTCACTCGTTTTGGTGTCTATTATGAGGAATTTGGTATCTACAGATAAATACTAATTCCCTAGGTAGGTAGCTATACATAGAACAACAAATTTAAAGCACTTATCCTTTTTGTATAAAGGATAAATAAGACAAAGGGATCAAAGGACCTACTTATTCTTTCGCTTTCCTTTTTTCTTGTTTGTTTGACTCCCGTTGCTCCTTCTCAAACTTAAATCACCCAAAAAGTACCTGTAAGAATAAATATAAGACAGAGAACCAATCAAAGAAAGAGATATATCGAATACAAGTAAATGGAATCATATACATTCACACATATAAACATCATATATCAAGATAAGCATATGGAAAAATGTATAAACAACGTTATTAAATAGAAGGAATACTTACAGCCATGAAGTTCGATCCATGTCACTCTTCCAGCTTGGGTTCCAACCAACATCACATCAATAGCACAGCACTTCGTCAGCATAATAACACTTTCTTGTACTCTCAACTCTCACACCAGCAATATCTCCTTACAAATTCTCAAAGTCTAGCCCCTAATCACTTAGATGAGTGCTCAATTTATAGGAAAATGGAAGAGCTTTTGTCATAAATGAGGGTATTGAATGGCCTTCCAAACTTAGAGTTAGTTTCCATGGAGGAAGGGATGATAGGACATGAGGTTACTTAACTCATTCCCTATCCAATTTCGAGCTCACAAGAGATTATAAATGTGGGAATATTCTAGATGACTCCACATGATAAGAATATTCCCAGAACCCTATGTGAATTTCCCTCAATCTCACCTAGTGCGGGTCAAATTGGGCCTACGTTCTTTGTAGAGTACCCTAACGTGGGCCTACTCACATTGAAGTGCACTTAACCCTATCCTAGGCTACGCTGGTCCCTCAAGGAGGAAATTATGAAGGGCTTTAGGCCAAAAAACTCTTAGGGAAGAAGGCATTCAAAATGATGACTTGTGTAAGACATATAGAAACTAAATTAGGGTTTGGCGAGCCCTAATGGTACTAATTTGAATGATGGTAGTGATTTTCCCAAATGGACCTATAAAAATTACCCCCTAAAGCATGAAGTCGAAAATAATGATGCCAAGTGATATGCTTTACAATGTGATAAGGAGGTTCCGAAGAGGTTGGTGACCTGCATTGATTACAATACATAATATCATGATATTTTGACTTTTTCTCATGAATCGTTGAGGGAAGGCATACCCATGCTCAACATATAAACTTTCATTACAAGTACATAGATAGTCGTCTACAGATATAGACCCATTATAGGATTACCATCAATGTAAAAGCCATTGTACGGATGATTTGGTACATTTCCTGAAATCACAGCCCAGATGAATGAAACTAGATATGGGTCTTCTATCTCATTCAATCATTCACTCAAGTATAAGTCTAACCATGTGAATATGTGAACTAAAGTCGAACATGGGAAGACAGTGTATGATTACCAGCCAATGATGTAAGTCATTAACAGGTGTGACAGAAATCACCAATAATGATAATGATCCTCAAGGTACTGCAATACATTTTGCATGGTTCGAATGGATTTTTTGATGCCGAACACCATACAAAGTCCTTCGGTTGAAGGCCAATGATGTCAACCTATCACTGAAGTGAAAAACTTGCCATTGATGTATGCAAGCCTCAAGGTACTGGAAGCATGTTTCTAAGTCAAGTTCTTGGATAATATGCTGATGTCGACAAGAAGCGACTCATCGCAGGAGGGCCTTGATGTATCCCACATCAACGACACGAAACAAGTGTAATGATTTTGGAGATGGAATTTGATTGATGATGCAAGGTTCAAGAATGGCGGTCATGAAAACGAAGGTTTATGAGTATTGCAAAGGATGAATTTTAAACTGAGTGACTTCTCTTGAACATGTCAGTGACACTGAATAGATTGACAGCATTGACCCAAAACAAAAGTAATAGATGGGATGATATACCAAGGTATGATGAATGTCAAGAAAATAATCCAACCCAAATAGTCACAATGATGAAGTGAAGGTTTCATGTTCAAGAGCGACCTGTTGCCATAAAGTGGTTTACCCATTTTCCCATTTTCCCTAGTCATTGCTGATGAGTACCTCTTTATTTTTATCAAGCTTGAGGAGGATAACATATGATTTTTGTATAATATCATTTTCCCGGTGAATCCATCGCTATGTGATGTTTTAACAAGTATAGCGAAGCTGAAACTCGGTCTTGTCATGATGGACAAGTTTCTACTATTTTATGTTTTAACGAGTCTAATGACAATGATAACTCGGTCCTTTTCATGTTTAGAGAGTTTGAAAAGGGGTAAAAAGAAAATTCCACAAGTTCTTTTTCATATATTTGTCCTTAAGTCCAAAAAAGCGTAAAAAATTACAAGAGAGAACCTATTGACCATGTTCAGTCAATGTATTCCTTTTTCGTAAATAATCTATCTCAGCTCGAAAAATGTTAAAGTTATACTGAGTAGATGTCATTTCCAATCCATTAATGAGATGAAAAGGACAAGCACTCAGTAATATTTTCATATTTTTAGAGTCTAAAAAGAGCTTAAAGATGACTCCAAGGGGTTTTATTTTTCGATGTTTAACAAAACTTGAAAAAGAGATAAAAGTATGCTTTATGGTCAAAGTATAATTCATAATCGTGCATGTCAAATTTTGTAAGTTAGCTATAAAACTATTTAAAGCAACACCAAATAGATTAAGCATACATGTTTCATTGGTAAAAATAGAAAAATACTAAAGTTTACTCATTTAATGTTCATGAAATAAACATAAAAACAAGAATTTAAGATGTTATTTTCACCATTTGAAATTTATCATTCAGTTTGTGCTCTAGCCCTGTTTTTTACCTCAATATTCATTAGCTGATTGCGACAGATTCTATAGATCATTTCTCATGCCATCCAAACCAGGTAGGAGATCTATCCCTCCTATTTATTTTCATGTCATTCTTTTACTGTTTCATGAAAGTTTTTGGGGTTTTTAAGGCCCCTGGGGTTTGAATTTTTCACCCTGGGACCAGTGTAGGCTTACATGTCGAAAACTGCACTAGGGAGCATCCAAAAAGAAGGGATTTAGCACTGCAGCATAGTTTTTGCTTGCTTAGGTTGCGCTAGGTGATTTTCACAAACTTGTTTCACCAAATTGACCCAAAATTTCTTTCGTTTTTTTCATGAAAAGGATCCTAACTAAGCTTATGGTTTCTTTTCAGGATTTTGTTGGATCAGAATGTCTATTACCTGGAATGAAATAGAGCATGAAGAACAAGACATGGTTTCCCTAAGTGATCCGGGTACAGTTGAGGCCCTCAGAAACTGTGGGTTGCTCAAATATTTTAGGTTGTCCGGAATGAGGCAACAATCAGAACTATTACAGTTCCTAGTTCATGCATGGGATACGATAGATCAGGCTTTTCACATAAGAGACAAATTTGTCCCTATTTTGGTTGATGATTCTTACTTTCTTATAGTGTTTTTGAGACATGGTGCCCCCATATCTCTTTCAGGTTCTACCGATGGAGGGGAAATAGTGAGGAACTATGTTCGACAATTTTGTCAACCAGGTACATAGCCTAGCATGGGTAGAAAGATAATCATTAAATATACCCATGATTTGCCTTTGAGAACAATCATTTTCACCATCAAAAAGTTAGCAGGCAGTGTGACACTTCATCTGGGGAACATATCATATGTTTGGTATGCACTTGAGTGTCTTGAGCCAACTTTATTCAACTGGTGTGAGACAGTACTTTCTTCACTGAAAGAACAACTGACAAAGGTAAAGAATGGGAAGACCAAGAACTTTAGTTATGGATCACTCTTAATTTCTTTTACCTTAGAAATAATTCCATTCATTCAACCCTAGCATGTAACACTGGTTGTAGCTGGTCCTAGAGATCCATGGATACAACAGTGGGTCGAATTGATGTCTAGACATGCTGGTTAGTCATCGATTAAATTTTCCACTGCATTCTTCAATTGGCTTGATTGAAAACACATTATCATTGAGGAGCATCCATATTCAATGATGGATTTTCATGGAGATCTAGAGTTGAGTCTGCGAGTGGGCGCTTAAAGGGGTGCTATAGGTAAATTGTTTTTGACCAAAATGTTTTTTGATTTTTAAGTTTCTACATGGTTTTGTGTTTCGATGTTCCAAGAATAAACCAAATTCATTCTCATGAATGTAGATGTGGGTTCTATTCGACCTATGAGGCACCAACAGGAGGAAGGTTGGCTAGTGCGGAGAAACATTGGGAGAGTAGTTCTCCAGGATTTAGATTTGGATGAGACACTAGTAGAGTTGCGAGATCATGTGGAGGGATTAACCTTTGGTATTCTGGATGTCCAGATCAAGGAGTTACCTATCAAGTTGCAGCGTCATACTATTGGTGTTCCACGCCGTTGGATACAACTCTTGTGCTTGATAGCTGAGGTTGTGACCTGCTATCATGAGCATCACTAGGTATACTTAAGATTTTTTTTGCATGCATTTTGTGTTTTCAAGTCAGATGACCAAACATGTCTTGGACAAAAAATTTGTAAAAAATTTTAAAATATCTTTCTATTTTTACTTTTAGAGTTTATATATATATGGTTATGTGCAATTCTATTCAACTGATGATGTGAATTCAAAATTTACTTTTACATGTGTCCCAAATGTCTATTTAAAACATAGTTTGCTAATGAGTTGGTTAATGTATTAAAGTTTCTGGAAATATGTTGATATTGAATGTACTCAAAATGTCTTTCCAAAATGTGAACTCTAAGGAACATATGAAGAAATGTTGCATTTCGGATGGTATAAACGTTTGTTAGTTGCGATGCGATGAGTTATGAGTCTGGCCTAATGATGATTCAGTGAATGCCAAGTGAAATGACATCAAAGAGAAGTTCGATCAACATGCTATACTTAGCGATATTGTTCATCGATCAACCAATACAAATCCCTTGAAAACTCACTAACTTGCCACTTGGAGAAAAAATGGCCCATGCTGTAGAGGATAGATTATGCATACTATAACTAGCACCATTAGTGTAACCAAAAAATGGTTCCAAAGTTTCCTACATATACAATAAATGCGAAGAGGATTAATTAACCACATAAAAACTCTAAAAGACACACACACATGCAATTAAAGCATATATATAGTGATTTTTACTACACTGAATTAAGCATAGTAACGCTTGAGGTACAACCCATTTCGACGCTATGACAATGGAATTCCATCATAATCCACCAACTCGTAGGCACCTTTTTCCAAAACATGCTTAAGAAGATAAAGACCCATCCAAAATGGTTCAAATTTTCCTGCTCCTAGTTTATCAGCTTCCTAATCATAAAGCAAGACTAGGTCTCCTTCTAAGAAAACACGAGGCTTAACATTTCTATCATATTGCACCTTGATTTGTTTCTTATGCAATTCATTAGCCAATGCGGCTTCACGATGGGTTTCATATAGATGGATAAGTTCCAAGAAATGCACTTCTTCTTCAGAAGTGTCAGGTAACAGGTCAATCACAAGTTTGAGAGATGAAATTTTGCATTGCATTTGAAAAATTTCCTCCATACCATACACCAATTGAAAGGGTGTGAATCGAGTTTCATTTCTCACTGAGGTTTGATATGCCCACAACGTAGAGTACATGATTAAATTCCAGTTTCATTTATGAACCCCTATCATTCTTTGAAGTATTCGCTTCAGGACTTTGTTGATGGCCTCAACTTGTCCATTTTCTTGTGGATAATAAGGAGTAGAACTATCATGTGACAGTCCTAACTTGGTAGTTAACTCAACCATCATGTGATTGTGAAAGTGTGACCCATGATCTATAACTATAGCCTGTGGTACACCAAAATAGGCAACCACGTGGTTGAAAAAGAAAATAGCAGTTGTCTCGTTGTTGTTGTTTAATGTTGGCATCACCTCTACCCATTTTTTGAAATAGTCAACGATGACTATAATGTACCCATGCCCCCCGATTGAGGTGGGGTTACATGTCATGAAATCAATGCCCCAATTGGCGAATGGTCCAACAACGACAATAGGATGCAATGGTGTAGGTGGTAATTTAGCTTTAAGGTCATAGATCTAGCATGCGTGACAGCTTCTAGCAGCAATTATGTAATCCTTGAATATGGAAGGCCAGAAGTAACTAGCACAAAGAATTCTCTGTGTGGTAGCATAACTAGATAAGTGTCCACCACAAGCACTTGAATGGCAATCATTCAAAACTTTCTCGGCTTCCTCATGAGTGAGGCACCTTCGTAAAATCGTATCGATACCATAACGATAAAGAGTGTCGCCAATGATGTGATAATCTTTGGATTGGTATCAGATACGTCATTGTTACTAGCGAGAGGCATCAGGATGGAAAGTTTGGTTCTATAGATAAATCAGTATATCCCCATACCACACATTAGATGACGAAATCAGGAGTAGAGACTCATCCTGAATTGATGGTTCTAAAGTTGAATCAATGGTATTCGAGGGAAGGTTGCAAAGAAGCTCGACAAAGACTAGAGGTTTCTTTGATTTGGATTTGATGAATTCCAAATCAAACTCCTCCAAAATGACGATCCATTTTGATTATTTGCCTCCCATCAAGTGATGTGATAAAATATATGTCATAGGGTTGTAATCCAAAATTACAGTTGTCTTTCGGAGTAGGATATAGTAGCAAAATCTCTGTACAGCTTGAACAACAACCATAGCTAACTTTTCAACATAAGAGTATTTAACTTCTGTATCATTGAGATTGCGGCTCAAATAATATATTGGATGTTCAATTCCATCTTCTTCTTGGACTAAAACCATTCCAATGGTTGTATCTACAGCGGCGAGATACATGAAGTAGTCATTTTGATAATTCGGGGAATGCATTAATGAGGCTCTAATCAAGGTATTTTTAAGAGAATAAAAGGAATATTGCGCAACTTGGTCCAAATGGAAGGGTATCCCCTTTTTCAATAAACAAGTGAATCCTTTAGCCATTTTAGCATAATTGGGAATTAACCTCGTTAGAGAGTTACCCTTTCCTTGGAGTCTCTATAACTATAGTAGATTAGAAGGTGGAGGCAAGTCAAGGATATCCTGAACCTTAATTAGATCAAGTCGCATTCCCTCCTTAGACACTACAAATCCAAGAAAACAACTAGAACCAACACAAAACACACATTTGTGTGGATTGAGTCATATTTTGTAGTGTCGGTACCATAAAAGTATAGCTCTCAAATGCTGTGGGTGATCAGTCTGCTTTCATGAATGAGTAGGTAAATCATCAAGGTATGGTTGAAAAATATGTTTGATGTCATGGAAGGCATAATTCATTGCCCTCTGAAATGTTTCCCCTACATTCTTCAAACCAAATGGGAGTTTCCTATAAGCGAATGTGCCCCATGGAAAAATAAAAGCAGTCTTAGATTGGTCCTCTTGGTGGATATTGATTTGATTATAGCCAAAAAAACCATCCATGAATGAGAATATTTCACATCCGGTACATTCATCAATAATCTAGTCGATAAAGGGAGTAGGATAATTGTCTTTTGGACAAGCCTGATTAACATCCCTATAATCAACGCACACTCATATGGTCCCTTGTTTCTTCATGACAGGAACAATATTAGAAACCCAATCAGTAAGAGGAACTGGGTGAATGAAACCAGCATGCAAAAAGTTTTCAACTTCTATTTTAATAGCAGTAGCCTTATTTGGATGAGTAGGATGGAGGCACTGTCGCACTAGTTTGACTTCAAGATACATTTTGATTTCATGTTCAACTATACTAGAGTCAATTCCTGGCATCTCCTTGTATTCCCATGCAAATATATCTTGAAATTCATGAAAGAGAGCATGGTAAATATGATGTTTTTATGAAGAAAAATATTTGCCAACATGAATGTTTTCTACAATGTTCGGTTTGGTCAAAATATCAATAGAAATAGTTCTTCAATATTTGACAAGGTTGTTGGGTTGAGTTATATTCTTTCCAGGACTACCCCACATAGTTAACCGTGGGTTAGAGGGGGGGAGGTCACAGGGGGTTTGAGGGGCACTCATAACCCCACTTTATGGGGTTCGGGGCAATGGCCCAAAAAATTTTGGTTTTGGACCCTATGTTAGGTTGGGCGGACCCACATATGGTTTTGCGCATGATTTTCACACATGTTTTTGGTTGCGATGGTTTTCGGACCATGGTTTTGGACACAATGGTTTTTCAGTCCATGGTATTGGATACTTTGACATGTATAAATATGTATTGTAACATTGAAAGGAACATAATGAAAAATCAAGCTGGTGGTCTCAGTTTTGGGATCTAGGGGAAAATATCTCTATATATGTGTTTTATGTGTTATGCTCTTGCATTGTTTATTTTCTGTGTTTTAGAATTCGTATGTAGGTAATTTTAGTATGGGGTTAAAACCTACATTTGGTATCAAAGCAGTTTTGGCTTCAAGGGGACGCTTTTGTTGCTGAGGATTTTCGCTCGGGCCTGTGGTAGAATCTGTTCAATGGGAGATCTGCGAGATTGATTCTGGTGGTGAAAGAAGATGGTGACCAGTGGAAAGATAGAGATCGAGAAATTTAATGGTCAGAGTTTTGAGTTGTGGAAACTCAAGATGGAGGATTTGTTGGTGGATAAAGATCAGTGGATCATTGTATATCTGGGTACTAAACCAACAGGAGTGTCTGACGAAGAAGTTGGATCAGAAGGCAAAGAGCACAATAAAATTGTGTGTCTCATATTCAGTAATGTTGAATGTATCAGGGGAAGCGACGGTGAAGGCTTTGTGGGACAAGTTAGGGACTTTGTACCAATCTAAGTCTCTGGTGAATAAACTGTTCTTGCGGAAAAAGATGTATAACCTGAGGATGAAAGATGGAGACTCGGTGACAGAGCATCTGAATTCATTTAATATTGTGGTAAGTCAGTTAGCATCTGTTGATATTAAAATTTCAGAAGAAGATAAGTGCATTAGTTTGTTGTGTTCTATACTGGATTCGTGGGATAGTCTGGTTATTGCAATAGATAGCAATGCAACTACCTTGCAGTTTGATGAAATAGTCTCAGCCTTGCTAATGGGGTAGATGAGATGGAAAAATATGGAGAGCCATAATGGTGATGCCTTATCTATACGAGGACAGTCCTAGAACAGAAACAAAAATAAGTCATCGAGTAGGAGATCTAAATCTCTAGGAAAACCTGTAAGGGTGGTGTGCTGGAAATGAAGAAAGGAAGGGCACTTCAAAAGGTATTGTAAATCTAAAGCTCTTGAAAAAGGAAAGGGATCTGATGAGGCTCCTTCTCTAGAGGCAAAAACCACCTTAGATGAAGGTGGGGATGTGTACTTGGCTTCTTCAAGTACACATGTAGATCATGAGGCATGGTTGATTGAATTAGGTGCATCCTCTCACTTCACTCCCCATAGGTTCTGCGAGTATGAGAAATATGATGGTGGTGATGTCTTCTTGGGGGATGATAGGAACGCTAAAATAATTGGTCGCGGAAAGATAAAGTTGAAGTTGCAAGGTGGAAGGGTTAGAACACTTCCGAGTGTTCTACATATTCCCACATTGGCTAGAAATCTTATTTTTATAAGCAAGTTGGATGGTGTAGGTGTAAAAACAATGTTCAAGAAGGATACCTGCAAAATGGTTTGGGGAGCACTAGTCTTGATGCGAGGAGTTTGGATTGGAACTCTATACAAGCTACAAAGTAGAACTGTTATTAATGGGTGCAATAGTTCTGTGGTTCCTAAAAGTGGAGCAGAAAATCTAGTGGTCTCTAGAGAAAGGACCATGTTATGGCATCAAAGGCTTGGACATATTGGAGAGAAGGGCCTTCAAATACTTCATGGTAAAGGTATGGTAGAAGGTATGCGCATGGATTTTGATTTCTATGAAAATTGTGTGTATGGGAAGTAGAATCAGTTGAGTTTCCCCTCTAGTAGTAAGAGGGAGAAACAAATATTAGAGCTTGTGCACAGTGATGTGTTTGGACCTATGAAGGTTCCATCACTGGGTAAGTTTGAGTACTATGTATCATTTATAGATGACTTCTCAAGGAATACATGGATATATTTCCTTAAGAAGAAATATGAAGTCTTTGACAGATTTAAATAATTTAAAGCTTTCATGGAAAATTAGATAGAGAATAAGATAAAGGTTCTGAGGACAAATAATGGTGGAGAGTTTTGCAGCAAGGAATTTGAAGAATTATGTAAGAAGTGTGGTATGGCATGGAAGAAGACTACTCCATATACACCTCAGCAAAATAGGGTTGTAGAAAGAATGAAGAAGGCATTGATGGAAAGGGCAACAACCATGCTCAGTGATGCCGAGTTAGGATAGGAATTCTAGGCAGAGGCGGTGGATACTGCATGTTACCTGGTCAACATGTCACCTTCATCAGCGTTGTAGGATAAGACTCCAAAAGAGGTATGGACTGCTAAGAAACCCTCTCCTTCACATCTAAGGGTATTTGGATGTGATACATATGTACATGTTCCAAAGGAGAAACAAACCAAGTTGGATAATAAATCTAAAAAGTGCATCTTTATTAGTTATAAGGATGGTTTAAAGGGTTATTAGCTTTGAAACTCAGTAACAAGGAAGGTTGTGTACAACCAAGATGTGGTGTTCAGAGAGGTGAAATATGTTATTAGACATGAAGTCCAACCAAAGGAACCTGAGAAGATATAGTTTGAGCTAAAGTAGGAAGAATCAGACTCTACAGCAGAGAAGGAATCAGAAGATGAAGAGCCACAAACTCTAGCTATGAGAAGATTAGTTCGAGAAAGAAGGCAACCAGAAAGGTATAGTCCATCTACTTTCTGTTCAAATTTTTCTTTCTCTGTTACTGATGATGATCCCAGAACTGTGAAGGAAGTAGTGGATTCAGAGGATGGAAAACTCTAGAAAGAGGTCCTGGTTGATGAAATGTCATCTTTGCACAAAAATGAGGCTTGGGATCTGGTAGAGTTTCCACCTGGAAGGAAACCCATTGGCAGTAAATGGGTGTTCAAAAAGAATACAAATGCAGAAGGAAAACTGGAGAGATACACAGCTCAGTTGGTAGTAGAAGGTTATTCCCAGGTGCCGGGAATTGATTTTGGTGATATTTTTTCTCCTCTTGCCAAGGTAACTTCCATTAGATCACTTTTATCTATTGTTGTTGCTTTTGATTTTGAGGTAGAATAGATGGATGTGAAGATAGCATTTCCTCACGGGGATCTAGAAGAGGAAATCTACATGAAGCAACCTGAAGGATTTGCGGTGAAGGGTAAGAAAGAATTGGTATGCAAGTTAAAGAAGTCTCTATATGGGTTAAAATAGTCACCAAGGATGTGGTATCAGAAATTTAATACATTTATACGGGGACTTGGCTTCACCAGAAGCAAAGTAGATCACTGTGTGTATTTTAAATTAATTGGTGCCCGTGTTATTTATCTGGTCTTGTATGTGGATGATATGTCGCTAGTTGGAAATGACAAAGCAATTATCCAAGATTTGAAGACCCAATTGTCCTCCAAATTCGACATGAAAGATCTTGGTTTTGCAAACTATATTTTGGGCATGGAAATTAAAAGAGGTTGCGCAAAGAGGAAGTCTGGTTAAACCAGAGGAAGTATGTTGAGACAATACTGCAGAGGTTTAATATGCAGGATAATAAACCGGTGAAGGTTCCTATTCCTCTAGGTGTGAGGTTATCTGCTAAACATTGTCCCATGACTGAAGAAGAGGAAGAGGACATGTCCCATGTTCCATATGCAAGTGCAATCAATAGCCTGATGTATGCAATGGTCTGTACTAGACCATACATTACACATGTAGTGGGAGTATTGAGCAGGTTTATGTCAAAACCATGGAAGGAGCATTGGATAGCAGTGAAGCAGGTTTTCAGGTATTTGTGTGGCACTAGTGATTATGGTTTGTGCTACCAAGGAAGACCAGGATTGGACAGAGAGTTGGATATTCATGGCTTTGTTGACGCAGACTAGGTTGGAGATCTAGATCAAAGAAGATCTACAAGTGGATATGTGTTTAACCTATTTGGAGGTGCAATCAGTTGGATGAGTAAGAAACAATCTATAGTGGCACTATCAACTACAGAGGTAGAGTACATGGCAGCCACTCATGCAAGCAAGGAAGTAGTTTAGCTGCAGAGATTATGTTCAAGTATGGGGTTAGTAAAGGAAGCTATAAGTCTATACTGTGATAGCCAAAGTGCAATTTTCTTGGCAAAGAACCTTGAATATCATTCAAAGACAAAGCACATTCATGTTCAGTATCACTTTGTGAGGGATATGATAGAAGACAAAAAGGTGTTTCTTGTAAAGGTTGAGACTTTGAAGAATATTGCAGATGCATTGACAAAATCTATGAGCTCCGAGAAGTTCTCTTTGTGTAGAGAAACAATGGGCATTGTAGGTTTGGATAAATGACTAAGGTCTCTTGTGGCCCCCTATGGAAAGAAAACAAGTGGGAGAAAGTTGGGTTGTGTTATATTCTTTCCACGACTAGCCCACGTAGTTAACTGGGGATTAGAGGGGGGGAGGTCATAGGGGGTTTGAGGGGCACTTGTAACCGCACTTTATGGGGTCTAGGGCAGCGCCTCAGAAAATTTTGGTTTTGGACCCTATGTTAGGTTAGACGGACCCACCTCTGGTTTTTTGCATGATTTTCGAACATGTTTTTGGACGTGATGGTTTTCGGTCCATGGTTTTGGACGCAATGATTTTTCAGTCCATGGTATTGGATGTTTCAGCATGTATAAATATGTATTGTAACATTGAAAGGAACATAATGAAAAATCAAGTTGTTACTCTCGGTTTTGGGATCCAGGTGAATTTATGTGTATGTGTGTTTTATGTGTTATGCCCTCGCATTGTTTATTTTCGGTGTTTTAGAATTTGTATGCAAGTAATTTCTCTATGGGTTTAAAAACTACAAGGATTCGCTCAGAATCTACTGTATCTATGAAAATAAAATTTGAAAGGAAATCGGTAAATGAAAGGTAATTAAGTTTGTTTGAATAATATTTTCTATGATCTGGAACATGGGAATGATGATGATAATCTTCCCATGGTTCTCCTTCCATCATCATTGATTCGATGATTCCTTCATCATTACAAAATATACATGGAAAAGGATAGGAGGAAGTACCATATTCTACTGAACAATATACCCACACAATTCACAAAATGGATTTGGGTTCACTGCACAAGCCAGAAAGATTGATTGCTATGCTAGCTCAATAGGGCTTAGTGACATGATTTCATTACTACTATCAACTTCAAGGCTATTGGTAATCTTCCTTAAGTCAAATGAAGTGGAAGATATCATGTTGCAAGTCTGAACTTTTGCCACTTCCGCCAAATTTGATGGTGGTGGTAGTGAAAAAGTACCCATTAAGGAAGGATCTTTAAAGAGACCTGTCATGCGGAAAGAGTTATTTTTGCTGACAAAACTAACCTCCCTAGGAGTCTAAGACTCTCTAGTGACAAATAGAACAAGTAAGAACAATCCTTCTCTAAATATACATTATCCTATGAGAAACCAAGTGTTTTTCGATCTTACCTTAGGTCCAACGCTTGTTGTAGCAGCCTAGCTTCGTTGATCCAAATGAGCTCCTCCTTCACTTTGAAACCTGCATACACTAACAATCAAACGATTACATAACACCTGAATATTCCATAAAACAAAGCATATTCAACATATAGACCAAGGAGTATATGAAACAATTCATTAACAACAAATCATTGAGAAGAATGGACTTATTTGTATTAAGGAAACAAAAAAGAAACCATTACAACCTGAGCCTTGGTGTTGTGCAAGTTCCTCCCAGGGTCCAGCAAGAGTTTTCCTATACTTTGACAAGCTCACCCACTTCCAAATGAAACAAGAAAGGATGGTAATCTCTCCTCACAAGCTTACAATGGAAGTCCTAATTCCAGCAGCATCTACCCTTTGAATGTTCAGCTTTCAACCTCCCCTCCCTTGGCCCAATGCCTGTATTTATAGTGTTCTAGAGGAAGTTATTCAGTTCCAACATCAATGGGATACTCCCTCTTTTGGATGGGGTAGCTCCTCTCTTGATGGGATAAGTTCCTCTATCATAGGGAGGCATGAACCATCTGGAGGCGCTCAATACA
>APFE030003084.1:0-11233 GCA_000404065.3 Pinus taeda
TGGCACTTCTGTACGGTGGAGTCATTTATTTATGTCTGATATATGAATAACTTATTATGCGATATGATGTTCACAACTGTTTTGCCTAACTTCTTATGCAAAGTGGTTTATCTTAACTGATTTCTATTCTTATGATAGCTGAATGATCTTAATTACCAGTTATTGTTTGAAATCTCTTTAGATTGCATAATAGAATATATACACCCTGGGTTAGCGTAGATTAGATGTGTTGTTTCTCATTAGATTACAATAGCATAGAGTTAGTTTAAGAATCTGAAATAAATTAGCTTTAAAGTACTCTTAGATCAGCTTCATCCAACTCTACACACACACACACACTCTTAGATTGGGAAACTGGTCCCATTATCCCCAGTCGGACCCACTATACCAAACGGATAAGGAGCTGCCAACCAAGGTCCGGACCGGGTGGGTATTCCCCTTGTTGTCGATCCGCTTTTTGGGGCTTCAATAGAACTGTAAACTTAAAATGAGAACTCTAGCCAAAAAAACCCCAAAAAATATGAAAAACAACCTAAAAATGAAAATTGTTGATGCTGGAATATTGGAATGCCAGAAAATTTTAAAATTTTGACAATTTTTCAACCATGGCATTATGGAAAAATTTTATGACTAAAAAAACTTTAAAAATGAACACCTGAATGAAAGAGTTATTATACGAGTATTTCTTTTTTAAATGTTAAAAATATGACGACTTTAGAATCTTAGCTGAAGACAACATGACATATTGCAAAAAAAATTTAAAAGTCAACAAATATAATGTCATGACACTGCCATGCTAAGAAGGGTAAGAAGGGAAGGTCATCTAGCATTGGTACCGAAATGACATGCCCCCCACTTGATTGATGATGTTTTCTCGCATCTCTCTCAGGCTAGGGGGGGGGGAAGGGGAATGGAGGCGGCCCCCACCACACAGATGGACCCACATCTGACAAAGTACAATTGAGGGTTCCCGCTCCTAAAGAGACCCAACCAACCAAGGAATCGACACTCGAAAGGAAGGGGAACTGAATCAATTGATAACATTGAAGGAGCGCTCACTAGGCCAGTGGTCACCTCGAGAGTGGATGCTCATATACAAGGAAATCCTTGAATGATACTTAACATCCTGTTTCAATGCTCTAGACAAGGACATATAGAAGGGGATCCAAATGACATCTTGACAGAATGCCTATATATAAGGCATCTTGAACAAGACCCAGATGTTCACATATAAGGGGGGCCTTGAATGAGTTCCACCCGAAGGCCAACATAACCGGATCAAATTTACACACATTGTAAGCAAACTTGACCCATTGTAATGAAAACTTAAATACCAACCATGAAATTGACACATTGTGAAGGCGAAATTGTTTCTTTATAACGAAAACTTTAAAATCAACCACCAAATTGAGACATTATGAGATTGGGTTACTCGTCGAGGATCGACACAAACCTTGTAGGAAAACATAAAATAAAATAAAATAAAATTATAAATAATATATAATAATTACAAATGAAAAAAAATATAGAAGAAACACAAATTAAAACATTGAAAAACACAACAAACACAAATTTTTAAAAAGTAATAATGAAATAAACAAAAATATAATTAAAAAAAAAAATGACGATAAAACATTGAAAAAATTGAAAATAATAATAATAAATAATATAATAATAATAATAAAGTTTTAATAATAAAATATATTTAGAACATAAAAAAATAAAATTGTTTCATTTTTCTATGTTTTTTGGGTTAATTTTTTTTTGTTAAATTATGTGCGTTTTGAAAATTTTTTATTTGGAAAATTTTTAATTTTTTAATTTTTTGGGCTTTATAACTTATAGATACCTATCTATATCTATATCTTATATCTATATATATATAATACATATATATAATATAAGTTATATTGCAAAAAGAAATGTTAAAAATTTCATTAAAAAAAACATTGCAAATAAAAACAAAAAACACATGTTTGGAAAACCCTTTAAAAACTAACATTCTAGGACAAAAAACAAGAAAAGAAATATGACAACTTGAAAAATTGTTAAATAGTCAACATTTAAAAAAAAATTGTGCATACTAAGAACATAATAAAATTTAAAGTGTCAAAAATGTCTTAAAAAATTGTTGAATGCTTATGTTGAATGTTTCTCAAAATCCGCATGAAAATCACCAACATTTAAAAAAAATATCCACAATTAATATATTAAAAAATTTAAAGTGTTAAAAATAAACCCTATAAAACAAGTGGTTGATGTTGCATAAATACTTGTCAAAATCAACATGAAAATCACCAACATTTTAAAAATATTGTTCATAGTTGATACATAAAAAAAATTGAAGTGTCAAAAATATGCTAAAAAAAAGATTTATTATGAATCACCACTTTCAAAATCAATTGATTTTTTTCTACCTCAAAAAAATGGGTAATCATATTAGTTCTCATTTCAAAGTTTACATTGTTCTTTCTTCTATTACAATTCTCTAGACCTATTTCTAGTTGAGCCTTGAGTGTGGTGTTTGGGGGATGATTGCATTGTGCTCAATCTGAGTCCTCATAGGTATGTGGTAAGTTTTATTGTGTGTCTTTTTGGTTGTGGTTTTTTCTGTGGTTCTTGTCCCTGTTCTATTGTTCAACTCACCATGCCTCCACGCCAACATAGGGTTAGTCGTCGATGTGGAGCTAGTTCTTATAGGGTTTATCCATATATGTTGTTTGCATGGGAATCAATTGCTTCCTACTTTGATTCTATTCCTATAGAAGTCCATCGGGAAATAAAAAAAACTAGAATTGAAAGAGTTTGGAGACGATCCCAACTTTTCATATTTAGAAGTGGGAAACTATGGTCTCCATTAGCTTTGAGGCCTAGGTAATTTCAGGAAACGAAGACAGTTAATGGATATCCTCCTTCGTATGGTATTATAAGATCAACAAGTTGATCACTACAAGATTTTTTCTAGTCAAGAGGATATAAAACACCTACTCAAGAATATACATTTTTACCTAGATGACATAGATTCGCGTTTACGCCATGTGGGAAATTATATTGCATCAGGCTCATGCTTTGGAGGGCTCAGTGATTCTCATGTATATCCTTCAGGCCCTTGTCTTGACAACGCTCTTGACATCATTTTTATTTCCTCTGATTGAAAAGGATCTCATCTTGCAATTTTGATGTTCTTGAGCTTCATAGTTTTTGTTCCATTGGTTTTTTCCAGTCTTCTTTGTGGTGATACATGACAAAACTAAGTCAGGAGATTGTTTTTTGGGTCTACATTTGCTTTGGCTCATGGTGTTCTTCCCTCATGGACTCTGGCTGGTTCCTAGGTATGGTAATACACTCTTTGTTGCATTAGATGGCCTTGGGCATAATCTAACCTCTTGTTCAAACCTCTTCAACTCAAGGTCATTTCTTTTGGTCTCCATTAGGCCTACGCTTTAGTTTCTTGGTTCATGGCATCATGGGGTATCCAATGGTTCTTGTTTGACACAACTAAATAGATGATATATTGTGGCAAGAAAAAGCCCCTATTTTGTGGGGATGACATAGTCTAACTATTAGTCTTGGTTCATTTGTGGGATGGTAAAGGATTTGTTTCTACAGGATTGGCATAGTGTACCTATTGGTATTCATTCATTTTTGGCATGGTGGTGCTGGAAATTATGGTTTTTTTTTGTGTAGCTACTGTTGTAATCATAGAATATGCCCAATGTTGGTTTCTGTTGCATGACATGGAATGGATCTCTTGGTGGCTTGGTTTTCGTCTCTCAATTTTGTAGCCTCTATCTATTATGGATGACTATGATGTTCACGTGTGTTATAATGATGTAAAATTTGCCAAATTCAACTGTGTAAATTCTTTTTATTAATGAAAATCCTTTGCATTATCTAAAAAAAATACAATATTATATAATTTTTAATCTTTTAATTTAATATGAACATAAATAGTAAATTCATTACAATTTAGGTCTCTTTTATATATATTATATATATACCATCCTTCAAACACATCAACAATTTTTATATTTTTAAATTATGTTTTGATTTTTTATATTTATTTTATTTGATGGAATTATGATATACAAATATAGATTCATTGTAAAATAAAATATTATTAATCCAATATTTATTATTAAAATAAAAATATATTATTATATATTTTTTAAAGAATGAATTTCATCATATAAATTTACTTTCAGTTATTTAATATTATAATAACCATCATCATAATATTATAACATAAAATATTATAAATAAATATACAAAAATATAAATATTTTAACAAATTTAATATAATAGGCTAATTATATATTGATTAAAGAATGAAAAAAATTATAACATTTAAGTTTTTAAATGAAATATGTTTTTTTATTTTTATTTGAATTATTTTTAGTAATAATTTAATATTAGATGATTGTGGGTCACGATCACTTCAAGCTTACGGTTAGGTATATTAATCATCAAAAGACTCATATTACCTAGCAAAACAAAAAAAATAACTATACTTTTATTTTTATTAAATATTTTTGCTAAATAATGGTATAATTTGTATTTATTTATTAAATATGTATAAGATCTTGCTCATTAACTTATTTTCAACCAATAATTAATATTCATTAAATATCTACCCATAAGGGGTAGAGATGATGATAGGGTATTCTATTAAGGCACTCCATTATGAAAATGTCAGCAATTCAAAACTTTTTGATAAAAAAACCAACCATGCTAATGGCTAGTGTGGCCCAGACTAGGCGCAATCTATGGGTGACCTGACGTTTTACATGCCGCTAGATCGTAGTTACCGAAGCAAAAGATTAGGAATGTCAATAATCTTAGGACCCACTTTACCTCGCAATCAAAAGAAAAAATATTCACTAAATTTCAGCGTAAATTCATCTTAGCTCTAAATCTATCAAACAAAGAAAGGAATATACTAAATATAATAGATATATATAAATATTTATTATATATCTTTTAAAGGATGAATCATTATTTATATATGGTTTACTTTTAATATCCCACACATAATAATAATCATAAATATATTATAACTTAAAAATGTTATACCATTGTTTAGTTGATTGGAGAGTGCTACATATTTTGTCATATTTTGCAACAAAATCCTAGCGGTTGTGTCTCTTGTGGCCACCGAATTGGTCCTCTTATGGATAATGCTAGTAGAGGGAGAAAAGTCCATTCATACAATTGGATTATAGTAGGCGACAATTGCATTGGGCATACCTCTATTTCCAACCCCAATGTTTTTCGCCAACACCTTAATTTGAAGCAACAAAATGTGTGGTCGCCTAATACTCTATCATGGAAACAAGTGCTAGGGAGTTGCCTTCCCAAAGCACTATTGGATCCAAAATTCAAAGTTTAGTCCATCTACATTGGAGAATATATCCAATATATGTGAGATCATGCCTTGATTAGAAAATTTATGGGTATCTGGACCTCAAAGAAAGCACCCTCCCATTGGATCATAGTTTTTAGTCTTTCATCATTTTTTGCAATCTTCTTTACGGTGATACGTTGCAAAAATAAGTTCGTAGATTGTTTCTAGGTTCTACATTTGTTTTGGCTCCTGGGGCTTTTCCCTCATGGATTCTGGATGGTTCCTGGGTACGGTAATACACTCTTTATTTCATTGGATGGTCATGTGCTTAATACAACCTCTTGTTCAAACCTCTTCAGCTTAGGGTCATTTCTTTTGGTCTCCATCAGGTCTTTGCTTTGGTTCCTTGGTTCATGGAATCTTGTGGTAGTCAATGGTTATTGTTTGGCATGATTGGATAGATGGTATATTGCGGTAGACATAAGCTCTTGTTTTGTAGGGATGACACAGTGTAACTATTGGTCTTGGTTGACTTGTGGGATGGCAAAGGATCTGTTTCAGTAGGATTGGCGTAGTGTACACGTTGGTCTTCGTTCATTTTAGGCATGTCAATGATGGAAATTATGGTCTTTTGTGCGTAGCTACTATTATAAAATTAGAATATGCTTAGTGTTGATTTCTGTTGTATGACATGGAATGAATCTCTTGTGGCTTGGTTTTCGTCTCTTAGTTGTGTAGCCTCTATATCTTATGGATGACTATGATGTTCATGTTTGTTTTAATGATGTAAAATCTACCAAGTTCGGCAATATAAACTCTATATAAACTCTATGTAAACTCTTTTTATTAATGAAAATCCTTTGCATTACCTAAAAAAAATACAATATTGTATAATTTTTAGTCTTTTAATTTATTATGAAACATAAATAGTAGAATTCAAATAGTTAGTGAAGTATATATAATATATATATTGAAACAACCATGAGAGTTTTTTTATACTTCTAATTAATGTTTGACCATTTTTTTATATTATTTTTGTGATGCAAATTTTGTTTTATACAAACATAAGATTCATCTTCAACTCTAGATTTATTATATATATATATAGATATATATATATATATATATATATATATATATATATATATATATATCTGATTATATATATAGTGATTCCTTTTAGTTATCCAATATATAATATTAATCATTCATAATATATTATAACAAAACTATTATCCCAAATTAAATATAATCGAAATAAATAATATAAATTTAAGATAGAATAGCTAATTATATATTGATTAAAAAAAAAAAATTATAATATTTAAGATTTTAGATGAAATATATTTTTAATTTTTTATTGAATATTTTTAGTAAATAATAATATTAGATACTTTTGGGTCGTGGTCACTCAAGCCATAGGTTAGGGATTTTAATCATCTAAGGACTCACATTACATAGAAAAAAAATAATTTACTTTTATTTTTATTAAGTAGTTTTGGTAAATAATAGGATAATTTTTCTTTCTTATGAAATATGTATGATATCTTGATTATTAACTTTTTTTCAACCAATAATTAATAATGGCGTAGTCTTACTTATAGACGAAATGACTTTTTCACAACATTTTTTCTGGTTAACTGTAACCAAAATTCGGCAGAGATTTTTAAAAACTTGAGTTTAAGTTGTTTAATATGTAGAATTTGAGTGTCTGAGGGGGTTTTCAGGGTGCTGAATCTATTTATGCATTCAAAAATGCATTTTAAACAACAAAAAATCACATTCTTTTTTGAAATTGTTTTACCTGATTCCGATGAAAAAGCCTATTTCATCTATAAGTTAGACTAGGCCATTAATAATCATTAAATATCTGCCCACAAGGCTTATAGAAGGTGACATGGTGTTCTCTTAAGGCACTCCATGTTGAAAATGTCACAGGTTCAAAACTCTATGATAAAAAATCAGTAATACTAAGGGTTATTGTAGCTAAAACTAAGTACAATCTCTGGATGATCTAACCATATCGCAATTACTCAAGCCATAGATTTGACATGTCAATCATCTTATAAACCATATTGCTTAGCAAAAAATAAATATATTCACTAAATATCTAATACTATATTTAATCATTATTAAAATTAAAAAATACAATATTATTTCATTTTTACTCTTTTAATTTAATATGAAAATTCAATATATTATACCTTGGAAACCACATTCAACATTTTTTCTAATAATTTTTAAATATTCTTTGAAATTTTTTTATATTATTTTTAGTGATAGAATTTTGATTATTCAGATATAAGATTTTACCTTAATTTTAAAGTTTATAAAAAATACACCCATATAATAATTTTAAAAATAAAAAATTATTAATTATGACATAAAAATATTATACCAAATTAAAATATAATCTAAATATAAACTTTGAATGAACTTTAAATTAGAATATATATATTATATATTATAAGGATGAAAAATTATATACTTAAGATTTAAATGAAATAAATTTTTTACTTTTAGTTCAATATTTTATATAAAAATAATGTAGTTTATTTTTAGTTATGGATGTGTTTAACCCAAATGTTGAGAGGGTGTTATGTTAAGGCACTTCGTGCTGTAAATTATCATTGATTTGAAATTTTGATACGAAAAATCCACGATGTTAAGGAATTGTGTGGCTGTAGGTCAGGTTGCAATCCTTGGGCGATTTTGAAAACTTAGATTCCCTTGGATTGCGATTACTCAAGCCACAGGTTAGACATGGTCATCTCAACACTCATATTACCTAGCAAACAAAAAAAATAATATAGTTTAACTTTTTGTTAAATGTGTAAGGTTTTTTCTAATTAACTTCTTTTCAACAAATAATTAATAATCATTAAATATCTTTAATATTTATTTAATAATTATTAAATAAAAAATCTCATCTGTATTTAACTATATTAAAACAAGAAATAAAATTAAATTACAATTTCACCTATGGCCCATAAGGGGCTAAATGTGGGGTTTTTTTTTAAAAAAAAACCTTATAGCTATAATACCAACTTATAACATATCAATATTTAGATTTTTTTATTTTTTTGTATTAAAACATGTTTACATTTCTTACATGATTTGATCAATTATCATTAAATAATATTCTAACCCTCTATTCATGTATAAATATCTCTTTCCACAAATAATGATGGAATTTTGATTTATACATGCATACATTCATTCTTTAGCTCTAAATCTATCAAACAAAGAAATTGGATATACAATATATAATAAATATCTATTAAATTTTATAAATTTTGAAACAAAAATATATAATTGAATATTTTATAAAGGATGAATCATTATTTTTATATAGTTTACTTTTAATACCCATAAAAAATAATAATCGCCATCATTATATTATAACTTAAAAATATTATACCATTATTTAGTTGATTGGAGAAAGCTACATAATTTGTCATATTCTGCAACAAAATCCTAGTGATTGTGTCTCTTGTGGCTCCACAACTGGTTGTCCTATGGCTAATGCCAATAAAGGGATAAGAGTTATCTCATGCAATTGGATTGTAATAGGCTACAATTGTGTTGGGAATCCCTCTTTTTCTAATCCCAATGTTTTTGGCCAACACTTTAATTCAGGGCAACAAAATGTTTTTCCGCCTAATACCTTGTCAAGGAAATAGGTGCTAGGCATTTTCCTCCCCAAAGCACTAATGGATCACAAGTTCAAAGTTTAGTCCAACTACAAAGGAGAATATATCCAATGTATGCAAAACCATGCCTTGATCGGAAAATTTCTAAGCATCTAGACCTCAAAGAAAGCACTCTCCCATTAGATCATAGTTTTTAGTCTTCCATTGTTTTTTGTGGTCTTCTTTGTGGTGATACGTGGAAAAACTAATTTGGGAGTTTGTTTTTTGGGTCTACATTTATTTTTGCTTCTAGTGTCTTTCCCTTATGGACTTTGGCTTGTTCCTAGGTACGGTAATACACTCTTTGTTGCATTGGATGGCCCTGCACATAATCAAACCTCATATTCAAACCTCTTCAGCTCGGATTCATTCCTTTTGGTCTCCATCGGGCCTCTACTTCGATTCCTTCATTCGTGGCATCTTGTGGTAGCTAGATGGCACAATGTAAATATTGGTCTTGGTTCATTTGTGGGATGCCAAAGTATTTGTTTCAGTAGGATTGGTGCATTGTACCTATTGGTCTTTATTCATTTTTGGAATGGCAGTGCTAGAAATTATGGTCTTTTATGTGTAGCTACTGTTGTAATATTAGAATATCCTCAGTGTTGGTTTCTATTGTATGACATGGAACAAATATCTTGGTAGCTTGGTTTTCGTCTTACAGTTTTGTAGCCTCTATCAATTATGGATAAGTATAATTGTCATGTTTGTTATAATAATGTCAACTCTGCCAAATTCAATTGTATCAACTACATGTAAACTCTTTTATTAATAAAAATCCTTTATATTAACTCAAAAAAACAAATACAAATTTTAATCTTTTAATTGTGATATAAAACATCAATAATAAAATTCAATTACAATTTACTCATAAATATATATCGATATATATATTTATTACCATCTTAAAACTCATCAATATCTTTTATACTTTTAAATATGTTTAACATTTTTTATATTATTTTAGTGATGGAATTCTGACTTATATAAACATAGATTTATCTTAAAATAAAATATATTATTAAAATTATTTTTTTAAGAACTGAATCAACATTTATATGAAGATTTTCCGTTTTAGTACCTAATATATGAATAATAATAAATATATATTAAAACAATAAATAATACCAATTAAATATAATCAAATTAAAATTTTTAAAAATAAATTTTTATAAATAATTTAAATAGAAAAATGTTAATTATTTTTTGATTATTTTTTTTATATATATTAAGAATTTAATAAAATAAATTTTTTTAATTTTTATTTTTATTTTAGTAAATAATTTATATTAAATATTTTTGTATGAGACCACTTAAGCTATAAGTTAGGTTTGTTAATTATGTAAGAACTTATATTATTTAATAAACAAAAAATAATATGTTTTTAGTTTTATTAAATATTTTTGGTAAATAATGTTATAATTTATTATTATTATTATAAAATATGCATAATATTTTGTTAATTAACTTATTTTCAATCAATACATGGTGTTTTGTTAAAGCACTTTATGTTGAAAAGTTCACTGATTCAAAATTCTATGATAAAAACTCCAGCTATGCTAAGGGCTAGTGTGGCCCAGGTTAGCTACAATCTCTAGTTGATGTAATGACTTACATCCCCTGGACTCGCAGCTTTCAACACAATTAGCATGCCAATCCATCTAGGAACCCACATTACTAGCAAACAAAAGAAAAAATATCACTAATACTAATAACTAATTTATTATTTTAAATTAACAAATAAATATTATAATAATTTTTAAATTTTAAATTTAAGTATGAAACATAAATAGTGAATTCATTACAATTTAATCATATATAATATATATATAATATAAAATTTCTTTTTTTTATATATTTACATATGTTTGAATTTTTTTAATTATTATTTAGTGATGGTATTTGATTTATACCAAATATAGATTCGTTTTAAACTCTAAATTTATAAAACAATACAAATATATAATAATAATTTAAATAAAATATATTAATTATAATATTTTTTAAGATGAATCATCATTTCCTGATAGAATTTACTTTTATAACTCATATAAATAATATAACTCCATATATTTAAATTAAAATATTATACAAATTAGATATATCTAAATTTCAAAACTGTAATTACTTAATTAATATATTAATTATATATTGATTGAGGATGGAAATTATAATGGTGAAATATTTATTATTTTAT
>APFE030003084.1:26597-52651 GCA_000404065.3 Pinus taeda
TCAATAAATCATGTTCCATTCATTCACCAAAACCTCCTCGGAGGGTGCAAAAGTGCATGTTCTGAGGACAAGTTTTTGATAAATTTCTGGACCGTTCTCTAAATGCATAAGAAGGGTTTAAATACTACAAATCTACGTCTAAAAATAACTTATTTACAAAATTAAGGATACAATTTAAATGATCGTCCTTTTTCTAGGCAAAATAAAATAAAACTATTTCTAAAATTAAATCTAAAGCTAACTATTTCTGTATTTTCTCCTTATTGTCGCAAGCATTCAACATTTTCTTGAGAAGAGTCAGATGGCTGACTTAAGCCTTTAAATGTGTTGCAAAAATGGAATCAACAAGAGCTGGCACTATCTTTTCGGTACTGGGCTTTACCCAGCGATGTGCTAATCGTGCATTGGAAAGTTCCTTTGTTTCTTAATCTGGGCTTCCTTAGTGTGATTTTCGCCTCTTGCGTGTTTTCTTGTAGCGGATGTAAAGTTGAAATTTTGTGAAAATAATGATTCCGATAGCTCTTGACGTTGAGCCCTAAACTGCCTGTCTTTGATGTCAATGCTGTCTAGTACTCCTTTAACCATTTCTGTGTAGGGGAGAATTTTGGGCCTTTCCGCTCTCCAGTGTAGGCATGAACAAGCTAACTCTGCAATTGATGCTTCATACGACCTTGATGAGCCTGTAGTAGACGTAAATCCCATTACTTTAGGATTCTCTTCCTCAAGTAGATTATATATGCCTTCCCAGGTGGGAATACCCGCTTCTCTGTTGCATGCGGTGTCTTTTTGCAAGAGCGCCTTTTCTCTGTCTTCAGATATCAGAGCCTTGATTTTCTTCGCCATTCCTGCATACTACTTTTTATAACCTTTTGTTCTTCCTTCCTGCAGTTTACAAGTGAGGTGAGAGTAATGATAAGAAACAATGACGGGAAAGCTCTAAATTCCGAATACCTACAAAAGTATATCACCTTACGTGAACTGGCTCTTCAATAAACACAAAATCATATTTCCTTAACAACTGGAAACTACTTCATTAATTAGCTTTAAAGCGCATAACCAGTTCGTTTTATGGAAAAAGATTTTTCTTGAACAAATGAGCCAGAAAAGTCTGTGATGGAGTGATTTTGTGATTTGCTTTACAATATTGCAGATCGCTGTATCACAATATCGCAAGGTCTTTTTGTTACCCTTACCGCAAGGTCGCATTAGCGCTTTATCGCAATATCGCACAATCGTAATATCGCATAATCGCAACATCGCAGAATCATAATATATGCATGTTTTGTGTTAAGCAGTTTCTTGCGAGGCGCGATTTTGCGATATGCGATATCGTATATCGGTGTTTTCTGCGGTTTTTTATTATAAGTGAGCTTCTAAGACCTGCGATGCGATATATGTTTATCCTTATGCAATTTTGCATCGCATTCTCACGATTTTAGAGTTTAGCTTGTAAGTAGGCATGCTGTTATCTTTTCTGCGATGCGATATCCTTTAAGGAGTGATTTTGTCTTCCCTCATCACAAAACTTAAGTTTTTTATATTTCGCAAAGGTATTTTCTTAAGTTTATGATGGTAAGTTTTATTGAAAAGGAAATACAATCACTAATTGATTTTTTTGAATTTTTAGCTAAGGGTCCCCACTTATTTAGTTTTAGTCATAACATTAAATACAAAGGGGGGTTGTTGGTGGCCACAACAGTGTACGACATGATATCCCTTCAATGGTTAGACTGATTATGTAGGGACCTTTTTAGATACCAATTGTTGGAAATACTAAGAGGGGGGAGAATCAATATTTCTTATTACAATTAGTAAGTATTAATTTTCAAAGCATAAATAATAGATAGAACATCAACATGTAAAGAGAACAATCCACATTAAATTTTAGGTGGAAACCCTTCCAAGAGAAAAACCATTGAACACTTCTCTTATATTTTTATGAGTACAAATTTATGCGTAAGATCCAATAGAAAGGGAATCCCCAACTCCCTAGTACTCTATAAAAGTATTCAATTTATCAAGAAGCTCCAACTCTAGAAGGGATGCTCCTAGACCTTGATTTACCAGCTCCACTTTGAAGGACACTCAAATGCCCTAGTTTTATTAGCTACAACTATTAGGATGCTCCAACATCTTGCAAGCTCAAACTTTCCCTAGCACCACCTTACCAACCTGAAGTGTTTTTAGTCTACAAACTGAAGGAGACTTCACTCTCCTAGCTTGCACCACCCAACCACCCTTGAAATATAACAATGAAGAATGAGATGTGAGATCTCGTACCAAGGATAATGACCCAGTTACAAATGATTTCCAATGATATCATAATTTTCGAATTTAAAACTATTGAAGAATACACAACAATTCCTAACTGCAAATTAAACTCGAACTATTGGAAGATGCATATTTAACCAAACAAATTATTGCACAACATACCTCAGTTCCTTCTATTGATGCCCTTGCCTTGAAGGTATACCTTTGTCGCTATATCCTTCATGTGTCTGCTACTGTCTTTAATGGAATCAATGCATCAAAATACCTTTGCAACACATGTCATTTCCTTATACAATGATACAACTTATGTGAACCCGATCTGTAAATATAAGCCCTTATTGCTGCAAATTGATAGTGAAACCCTTACTGCAAAACTAGATTTCAATGACAATAAAATATTTTTCCTTAATGTGACCTCAAGAATTACTATAATATGCTTCAAACTTGTATCTTCCACTAAATATCTTAATATATGATCAAGCCTTAGTGATTAGGGCATAACTCCACCTCAAAATTTCTCAGGATAATTAAAATTATCCTTAACATCTACTCTTGATTTAGTATTATAAGATATTGATTAGGGTTTCATAGGGACATCAAAACATACCTCAAAATTTACACACATAGACACAAGTGACCAACATACAACCTTCAGAGAAAAAGCACTACTAATTGAGAAATTAACGAAGTTGAATAATGTCAAGCATTCCAATCAATTGCAGTTGCAGATGAATTCCATATTATAGCATGTCAATCACCAATATTTTGATGTCTCAATAGGTCACATAGAGAAACGTTTAGCATAATCTGCAGGTGCTTGCACATCATTTAATTTTAACAGAGTCAAGCTAGCATAAAAAGAGGTCGAAACTCAAAGGGCACCAACTTGTATCATATCAGTTTTCAAACTAGCCTCAAACTCAGTTTTCAAAATCATTTAATAGTCATAGAAATTCCCAACGAATGCCATAATTAGTCCTCAAAGAGAGCTACTTCAGGTCCACCCTTGAAAGTATACTTTTGATAACCAAGTGAAGGCTCAACAATTTTCAGAGAAAAACACTGAAATTTTTAGAAGCAATAAGGCCACATGACCTCAAAGTTAAAGCATCTAAAAACCCACAACACGATAAATAACCAAAAAAATCTACCCACATCGCCTCAAACTTGAAACATGCCTCAAATGCCAAAGATCAATGCTTAACGCCTTCAATATGATCTAAAAAAAATTGTAATAAACTTGTGCTTATACATGCAAAATGAGTGTATATTCTGATGAGCCTCATCATTGGGTAATTATATGGGCCTTAATTCACCTCCTAGCTTAGTCAAACCAACTTTTCTCACAACTTATTACATTTTTTTATTATATTTTGTTTATGAGATGAGATAGAGTTGGATATTATCCCTAGTGGACTAATATGCATTGAATGTAGGATTGAACGAGAAAATCAAGGAAATTTTGCAAATAATAAGGTTAAAACTAGAATGAGACAAGGGAGAGGGATTGTAGGAGGTAAATCCTTCCCATTTACTTATCCCCCATTCGAATATTCCCCCATCCATCACACCATCTCGGAGTGCAAGCAGCCAAGCCATGAGGATTAGAAGGCAACCGAACAAGTGAGAGACAAAGAGCTAGTTTATCTCGAGTTCGGGAGCTGAGCCTCCCTGATTTTAAGGAAGTATTTGGGGACTTCAGTTGTATAAGAAGAGAAGCCTAGAGCCTCATTAGGATTCAAATTTTGGTTGTAAAACTCTAAGCTATTTTCGAGCTCCAAACTTGTGAAATTTTTATTGATGTAATTTTCTGTTTTGGTACTAAGAATGAGTTTTGTTTTGAGCCAGCATTGAGTTAACTCAGAGGGCTGAAGCTCTTGGGTTAGGGCCCAACTCTAGTATCCAAGGCTACTCTTTCTTGTATATGTATGTTTAGTGTAATTTCATAGCTTCATTGTTAATTTTCTTTTAGATGCATTTCCACTGTAGGTAGTGTAGATTGGATTGATTGTTTATTAGTTTGATTCCATTTGTGCCTTACTTTAGTAGCAGGTTAGCATGGATAAAAGGAGCACCACAAGGTTGTTAGCAGGTGTCTCGGCCTCACTTTCTCCCTCTAGGATCATGACTTGAGGAAGGGACCCTTATGCAGCTCCAAAAACACAAATTTCTATTTCTTTTATAAGCTTTGGAGTTTGTTGTCTTTAAATTAGTATTTAGTTAGTTTTGCAAAGTAGGAATCCATTGTCATCTTTTTCATCTTCATTTTTGTAGTAGATCTCATCCATGCTTTCATTCCTTTTAGAAACTTTCCTCATGCATAACGTACGCAGTTAGTTCATTAATTCCGCTTTTCTAGTTTATGAGAATGTTTCTTGTTTACATAGCTTTTTAGAAAATATACACATTTTATGCAGAGTGGGTGCTTCAGGAGGAGACAAAGACTTCATAGCTAGCAACCATCTTATACTCCATCCACCTTATCCATCCCTTGTTTTCACCATCGCCTTCACTAGTTTTTGTCATTTTTCATAGAAATTCTTCCAAGCACATTGAGTGAATCCAACCATCTCCTATCTTTGTTGTTGACTTCTAAGTGATCCTAGACCTTCTCCCACTCTATTCGACCCATCAAACACCTTTCCATCACCTGCAACACCTCACATTTTTCCCTCAGCTATACCCTGTAGGTTTACAGGGAATCCTATAGGTTTTCTTGAAATGGCCTATTTTGAGGCCAAATTGAGGGAAAACCTCTCGGAAGTAAAGCCTCCCAAAGGTCTCCCACTCCATCCAACCATCTCCTAACCCTTCTAGACATCCTCAAACATCCTTAATTCACCTGCACATCACCAAAAGAAATTAGTTTGCATACTTGATTTTGCATGAAAAGGCAAAAAGACAAAAAAAGATTTATTCCAGTCTCTTTACTTGCACATTAGTGATGTTTGATGCTTCTTACTTCTATAACATAGATAGTAGCATTTGTTTCATGTTAATTTAGAATTTTTGCAACACATAATTTCTTAGAATTTAATTAGGAAATGGTGTGATTTAGCATTGAATTTCGGTCTTCTCCATTATTGCAGTAGAGTAGCTCTCTCTTAGAGTAGATTTACCTTTCTTCCATCAAGAAATCAAGCTTCTTCTAACTCCATAAAAGTTTGGCTTGAAAACCCCAGTGGTCTCTCACCTGCAGAACAGTGACAATAGGCAGAACCATCACTTTTACTTGTGTATACATCACTGTCATGTCCAAGTTTGTACAAACCCCGAGTTGATAAGGTAAAGCTAGTAGCCTAGGAGTTGCAGTGTTCTTGCTACAATATTGGCGCTTATCACCTTTTGGCGTCGTTGCCGAGGAGGTGTCTGAGTAAAATGTGATTGCTACTTTCTTTTCTCCTATTTCTTGTCTCCAATATTCTGCCATTAGTTTATTTCTGCAAAAGTAATTTAGTTGTTTCCTTTTTCATTCTGCATTTTTTGCTTTCCTTTCCATTTTGCAAGCAAGATTTCAAATCAACAAGTATTTTTTAAATTCATTTAGTAGTTTTCATTCAATCAGCAATTTCAATTATGCAAAGTACTTTCCAAGTTCGAAAAAATACATAAAATCAAACCAAAAACATTTCCTTTCATGCCTCGTAGGAATAGGGATAACTTAGGGAAATTTTTGCCAAATACCCCCACTACATCAAATAGCCAACCTTCCCTTTTCTTTGGTCGTTGTGATCTGGAGGAACCCTTGGGTGAGCAACCTAACATATTTGAAGAACCTATAGGGTAAGAAGAAGAAGAATAACCTATTCCTACTGAACCAATGGCTGAAAACAAAAATGACAGAGGGAATAGAGAGAGAGTTGTGGGTGCCTTCCCCATCAGGGAAACCAAATGGGATACTAAGATGAAAAATATAAGCCCCTCTGCCCTACCTCATTTCCATGGCTTGACCACAGTATACCCTGACAATTTCCTATTTGAGTTTGTTGTTATATGACGAACCTATGACTATACAAATGATGAGAAAAAGTTAAAACTATTTCCATCTACCCTCAAGGATGCAGCATTGCGCTAGTTCATGGGTTTACCTGGGGATAGCATCACAACTTGGGATCAGATGCAGCAAGCCTTTAACAACAAGTATTGAGACTATTATCAGTCAAAGGATAATAAAGAGGAAATTTTCAGGATGACCATAGGCAATGATGAATCCCTAGAGGATTACGAAGAAAGATTCCAGCTTAGTTACAAAAGGGTTATGTGCACACTTGACCCTGAGTCACTAAAGTTGGTCCTACTTAGGGGAGTAAGGGAAGATCTTCTAGATACCCTACACTTGTTAGTAGGAGGAGATATCTACCAATTACCCTATGAGGATATCATGACAATATATTGAAACCATTCTAGGGTAGCTAGGAAAACGGGTAGGGGTAGTCAACCTATGGTTAGTAAATCTTCTTCCAACTCATCCATCAAGGGTGAAATTGGAAACATGCTGGAATATTTCAAAAGTGAGATGTTGCAAACCCTTTCCTTGCAAATGGACACTATGCACATTAAGAAAAAGTAGGAGGAAGCAGAGAGAGCCTTGGCTATTTTTTGTCCTAGATGCACGAGGAGGCATCCTAGGAATGAATGCCCATTGAATCCTATTCAAATTTGTTTCATTTGTGAAGAAACCCACTCCATAGACAAGTTCCCTTCTTTGCCTGGACCCAAATTTGTATATCAAGGAGTTGAAGGGATCACTTAGCAGCTCTATTACATAAACCAAAGGAGACTTCATGGACCTAAACCATACTAGCAGGGCATGCAAGGGTCATTCCATGCATATTACAACCCCAACCAAACCACATCCATACCTTCGTGGGGACCCCCTGCCCATCCTTCCTGGTCTACACCCTCTCCTTGGTCCTCTGCATCTTAGTATCACTCCCAGCCAACCAAATAGTCATTTCAACCATATGCTCTGCCACAACCTCAGTGGAATGCACCACCCCAAGGGTGGAGGTCCCAATACAACAATGCTCTCGCTTTATTGCCTCCACCACCTGCCCAACCACAACTACTACACTCTGCTCCACCCAAGACACCCTAGATGCCTGCCCAACCAAATCCGAACCCGAACAATAGACATGCTCAACAAGTATACAGTGGAGAGACATCATATCCAGCTTATGTTGTGGAAATCTAGGAGATTAACCTAAGATCTGGGACAGTTCTCCTAGATAACCAACCTCCACCTCCACCCAGGGAGGTTGAGGAAGAAAGAGAGGAAAGCATTCTTAAAGTGAATCCACCCTTTCCTGAGAGATTAACCCAACCACTTCAGCCTACCATAGAAGAGACTAAACTTCTGGGAGAATTGAAAATTTTGTGTAAAGGTTCCACTTCTCCAAGTAATAAAAGATGTTCCTATTTACAATAAGTTGATTAAGAAGAAGTTCTTCAATAATCCAAGGAGGTGAAGAAGGGATGCCCCTACCATTAATGTCATTAGACATCTGTCTGACTTAATGCTAGGGGAGGTAATTTGTCCAAAATATTTGGACCTTGGAAGCCCTGTAGTAGATGTGCACATCAATGGAACCATTGTCCCATACACTTTGATCAATCTTAGGGCTACCATTAATGTGATGACCAAGGAAACCATGCTCAAGATCAACCTCCAAGGTTCATTGAGGAAGACCATAAGAGTTCTACAACTTGCAGACCGCTCCATATTAACCCCTGAGGGGATTGTGGAGGATGTGATGGTCTTCATTGACTCTTGGGAGTACCCTGCAGATTTCCTAGTTCTCCAGCCTAAGGCTAAGCTTACTGGTTACCCTCTCATCCTTGAGAGACCATGGTTGGCCACTGCCGATGCTTACATTAGCTGCAGAGCTAGGAATATCACCATAAAAAATGGCCATATGTCCAAGTAGTTAGTCCTATACCCTCCTGCTTAGCCATCTCTAGGGCATGATTTACCTTATGGTTGGAGGAGGAGGAAGAAGATGAATTTTATTCCACCCAACTTTATACTTTAGAAACAACCATGGGAGGAGGACAACAGGATGAGGACGATTTGATTGAACACCTACTCCAAAGTCCAACTCCCAATACATTTCCCTTAGAAGATGTGGTAAAGGAAACCCAGAACAATCATCCAATTGACCTATGCTTGGCTGATTCCAACCCCCTCCATGTCAAAACCATATAGTTTGGCCCTGAGAGATCCTTGAAAATCAATCCATCTCTTTCTGCTCTCCAAGAAGAGAAGTTATGCAACATGCTAAAGGAAAATCTAGAAGCCTTCACTTGGAGTTACAAAGAAATGAAGGGAGTACACCCCTCAGTATGTACTCACCACATATGCATCAAATAGGGTTGCAAGCTAGTCTGACAACCCCAAAGGAGGATGAATCTATCTCTTAAAGATATAGTCAAAGAAGAACTACTAAAACTACTAGATGTAGGATTCATTTACCCTATCTCCGATAGTGAGTGGGTCTCTCCTTTGGTGTTAGTTCCAAAGAAAAATGGTAAGTGGATACTTTGTGTCGATTACAAGGAGTTGAACAAAGCCACAAAGAAGGACGATTTTCCTCTACCCTTCATTGACCAAGTGATAGATGGCCTGGCAGGGAAAAAGGTTTTCTCTTTCCTAGATGGATTCAGCGGGTGCAACCAAATTCAGATCAGCCCTGAAGACTGGGATAAAACCACCTTCACTTGTCCTTGGGGTAATTTTGCCTATAGGGTCCTTCCTTTTGGCCTATGCAATGCTCTTGCCACTTTCTAGAGAGTAGTCATGAGTATTTTCGCCGAGTTAGTCCATGATGTGGTGGAAATTTATATGGATGAATTTACACCTTATGGCTGTGATTTTGAAGAGGCTCTATCCAACCTAGGCAAAGTACTACACAAATGCATTGAAATGAACCTGTCTCTAGTCTTGTAAAATGTGAATTCTTGATGACTTCAGGGACCATGCTAGTTCATTCAATATCTCAACAAGGACTGCAGGTGTACCCAAACAAAATAGCTATCATCCAAAGGGTCCCACCTCCTCAAAAGCAGAGAGATGTCAAAAGTTTCCTAGGGTTAGCTAGATACTACCGAGGGTTCATAAAGGACTTCAGCAAGTTGGCCTCTCCTTTATTTGGTTTGTTGGCTAAGGACTCTGAGTTTATATGGTCAAAAAGTTGTCAAGAGGCCTTGGAAAGCCTAAAGGACAAGTTAGCCACTGCACTGATTCTCTGAGGCCCAAATTGAGCCCTCCCTTTACATATTCATACTCATGCCTCACACAAAGCCATAGGAGTAGCCCTAGATTAGATAGATGAAAAATTGCCTTATGCTATCTACTTTATCAGTAAGAATTTGTCAAAGGCTGAACTAAATTACACAGTGACCGAAAAGGAATTCTTGGTTGTTGTGCATTCATTGAAAAAATTTAGGCATTATATTACATACTATCAAACATTTGTGCATACTAACCATGCTACAATAAAATATTTAATTAATAAACCAGATGTGAATTCTTGGATTATAAGATGGTTACTTTTAGTATAGTAGTTTGATCTAACTATTGTTGATAAGCGTGGTAAGGAAAATGTTATTGCAGACATTTTGTCCAGATTAAATTTTCCTACAGGTGAAGAAGGAATGGTTGATGGCCAGTTACAAAATGAGCACTTATTTGCTATTTCAGTTCTCTCTCCATGGTTTGATGATATAGCAAACTATTTGGTATTAGCACAGTTCCCACCAAACTTTTCCTCTAAAGAGAAGAGCAATTTAGTGAGGAAGAGTGCCCCCTTCACTTGGATTGGTGGCAATCTCTTCAAACTTGACCCAAATCAAATATTGAGAAGGTGTGTTAGGGAGGAGGAAGTATTTGAAATCCTTCTGACCTATCATGATGGGTCTTGGGGAGGTCACTTTGTAGTAAATAGGACAACATTCAAAGTGTTACAAGAAGGCTATTATTGCCCCACTTTTCATCAAGATGTGAAAATATATACTAGTAGGTGCGATCGGTGCCAAAGGATGGGAAGGTCTACTCCAAGAGATGAAATGCCTCTACAGATTCAAGTGACTTTTGAGCCATTTAACAAGTGGGGCACGGACTTCATTAGGCCTATTCACCCTCCTTCCAAGAAAAAACAATACATCATTGTGTGCACTAAATATTTGACTAAGTGGGTTGAAACCAAGGCAATTAAGGAATCAACAGAGGAGAAGGTAGCTGAGTTCCTAAGGGAGAATGTATTCTCCAAATTTGGGGACCCTAGAGAACTGGTCACAGACCAAGGCAACTAGTTTACCTCCAACATGATTGAAGATGTTCTTAGCCAACACAAGATCAAGCATAGAACCTCTACTCCCTATCATCCACAAGCTAATGGGCAATTGGAGGTGGCCAACAGAGCACTAGAGGGCATCTTGACCAATGTGGTAAGAAACAATAGGAAGGATTGGGTAGATAGACTAGTTGAGGCCATTTGGGCCTATAATACCACCATTAGATTCACACCCTCTGAGCTGATCTGTGGGAAAAAGGCCTTGTTGTCCATTGAATTTGAGTATAACACATTAAGGATGGTAGCCCAATAACACATTAAGGATGGTTGCCCAACTATATCTAGATCTTAGCAATGCACAAAAACAGAGATTGTTCCAGTTGAATGGTTTGGATGAGTTCAAAATGCAGGCCCTCCTACATACAAAGGTCATTCAATTATAGAGGAAGATATAACATGATAAGAACATCAAGGTAAAGAATTCCAAGAAGGTGATTGGGCTTTGTTAAATGATTCTAGGTATAAAGACTTCAAGGGTAAGTTAAGGACAAGCTGGCTAAGACCTTATGTTGTAGAAATATTCCATGATAATGGTTCAGTGCAGATCATAACCATAGATGAAGAGGGAATTCCTTTACTTGTTAATGGACATCGATTGAAAATCTACAAGAAACCTTTGTCAAGGCAAGAGTTCATTGATGATATCAATAAAATAGTGATGATAGTGGAGCCAGTTTCAACTCCCGCCTCATTAAATCATTGAGAGAAAAAAGAAAACAATAAGGACTCACGTGAAAGCCTCAATGAGGCACCTGAGTCCCACTACCGGGTTGAAAACCTCTTGGGGCGGCCCAATAGTGTTAATAAAAAAATGAAAATGAGAATAAAAATATCCTTGGGTAAAAACCTCTATTGAGGCACCTAGGGCAAATAGATAGGATGAAAACGTCTCAGAGGCAGCCTAGTTGTTTAAAAAAAAAAAAAAGATAAAAATCATGAAAATTTCTATTTTTGCAGGTCAGCAAGAAGGATGATCAGAGAGCAAAGGAGGATCACCAAGAGACCTATTTCACTCACATTTTATTTTTATACTCATTTTCATTCATCACTCTACCATTTCTCTCATTTTTTCCACTTCTTTCCTTCAGTTTACAAGGGACTGTGCTTTCTAGAAGATCCCCTAAAAACCTACAGGATGATCCTCTAGGAATCATAGGGACCCAGAAATCCTACAAGAAGCAACCCTAAAGGAAAAAATGACCTACTATGTCAATGAAATAGCACCCCCTTCATCATCATTCCATCACCATACCTTACTCACCATCATTCCATCGCCCCTACATTTACCCTTAAAAACAAAATCAGTTTCAAAAATTTTGACAGTCTTTGAAAAGAAGGGAAACATGGAGAAATAGAGAGCATCACCTAAGTATTCCTCATTCTTCACACTCCTAGTCTCTTTCTCCACCCATGTCACCATCCTCACAACCCCAGAAAAGTGTATGATTAAGAGTTCTGAGGGAGAAGCAACTACAACACATCATGTAGGAAATCCTGTAGCAGTCTATCCCACAGAATACAAATCATAATAGCAACAAGCCTCCATCATGATGATCCAAGGGTAAAAGGACCTCCAAAGCAGAATCAACACCACCATCTTCAACAACAAGTACCTGCCCAAATAAAGGGATCATTAGAAAATAACAAGAAAGTGAAAAGAATAACATGCAACCAATACACACAGCAAGCACCTCCAGTCTTCAACAACTACAGTAAGGTATTGAAACCACAGGTAAGTATCCCACTCACCCTCTCATATGCATCATGTAGTCAAAAAAATGTAAAGTTTACGAGTAAGTTGGTTTATAAGCGAAAAGGTGGCCAGTTAACTTGGCCACCTTCGCTTAGTCAACAAAGACAAAACATGGTGTCCTCTCACACGTGGCAACAGTCAACTCAAAAATAGAGAAGGAGAAGGACAAAAGTAGTTAAAGATACAGATGCATAAGGTGGGAGCTGATTATGAGGAGTGGGGAGTGATGAGGTGGTAGTGGGGACCAATGGTCTAGAAATGGAAACGTACCTCTGCTGCCAGCACACCACCTCACCCCAAATGACCATAAGAGGAAATAATCATTGTTCCCATGCATTCATGCATTCACTTCCTCGAGGCTTGCTCTCATAGGTTGCTGTCATACCCAGGAAACATACCGAAAGTAAAACTCCATCATTTTACTGCATAGGAATTCCTACAGGATTGTGCACAAGAATTCCTATAGGATACATAGAGACAGTCTACAGGATATGTCAAGAGGAGTTTCAGAAGGGAAATCTTGGGGGTTGACCACAACAAACATTATGAAGAGTTAGGCTCTTTAATTACATTCCTCTTTCCAAGTAAATTGATAAAAAAAATCCCTCTAGTTTGAGTGAATTTGGCAGCTTTGCAAGAGAATTGTCCACACAATCATCTTAGTTTTTTACTTCTGCATTGTATCAACCATCTCACCTCCTCAAAACCTCACCAACCAAGATGACAGGAGGGTTTAATATTAGGGAGCGCACAAATGCTGTGAGAATCCAACAACACCCTCAGGTACTAGAAATATTCACAAGGCATAGTTGGATGGGGTTTTTCGAAAAATTCAAGGGGTATGATGATGAGGTGAACTGAGGATTTTCTCTCTCCCTCATTCTACTCACCAGATTCCATGCCACTATTGTGGTAAGAGGACTCTCCATATAAATCACCCCTGAACTCATCAACAAAGTTACCACACTTCCCCTAGGAGTACCATGGAGGAAGGAAGGCAAAGGAGATAGTCAGGTTGCGAGAAGGAATTTTTTTTTTAGAAGGTGTGGAACCCACTAAGGACAAAAATGGAGTAAGGAGAGCAAGTCTACCATATCCCTAGAATGAGGTAAGCTTTCAATTGATCAAATACATTTCATGTGATGGTAGGTATAGTGTGGTCTATGGCTATCATTTTATGCTTCTTGAAGAATTGCGATTTGGAGCAGAAACACCCCCTCACCATAGGCTTAGCATACCATACTTCCTGCTGCAATCACTAATAGACTCAAGCATCAAAGTGCAAGAGGGAAATTTCCAACAATTATCTCACCATGGGTTAATTAGAATCCTTATAGAAGACTCTCTCCAAAACCTCAGAATTCCTATATAATGGTTAGTTTTCAAATACGTGCATGCAGAGGAAGACATCAAAGCTCTCACATATGATGTTTGTCCTATTGTCAATGAAGAGGAAGAGGAAGAGACTGAAGTAGAGGAAGAAGAAGTAGAACAGGAAGAAGAAGAAGAAATATAAGGAGATGAAGATGAGATGGATGAAGAAGAAGATGAAATAGAAGAAAATGAGGAAGATGAAGAAGAAAAGGAGAAAGAAAAGGAGGATGATGAAGAAATAGAGGAGGATGATAGGGAGGAAACTGATAAGGATGATGAGGATCTACAAGAGGAAGAAGAAAGGAAAGATATAGGTGAAGAAAGCAATGGAAAAGAGGGGTAAAAAAGCAAGGAGGAGTCACCTAGTTGTCTCCAGAACCAACTGAGAGAGAGGCAACAACTGCCCTCATTGCTGTTAGCACCCCCAACAAGCAAAAAGGAGAAAGACAGAGGAAGACCCCCTTATATTTTAGGACAAGGAAAAGCACAGGAATAAGGCAGGGGAAACCTCAAACACTAGCCAAAATTCCCATTGTGATTGAAGACTCACCTAAACAAAAGGAGAACATGCCTTCCCCTAAGTCTCCTATCACCTATGTGAGAAGGCCTATAACTAGATCAACCTCCTCCAAGGGAAAAGCAATCCTACAGGATACACAATAGAATATACAGGAAGTAGACGCAGTCCTATATGATACTTTGTTGAACCTACAAGAGACACAAAAATTGGAAAGGGAGGTAGGAAAATAGCAAAAAACTAAAGAAGAGGTCCCAGAGTCAAAATAAACTAGCCCCCAACCTAACCTTAACTCCTACTACAGGTTTATTGAATGTGGTAGAGTCATACCTCAAAAATTTTCTATTCCACTATTATTCGAGCTTGAGAAGGAGAGAGCCAAAACTCAACAGTGTATGCAGATCACCAAATCCAAGGGGGTGGAAGAGATTGGGCACATGGAGGAGAAGCTCAAGGAGATGTGCAGAGAGCTAAGTAACTTGAGAGATAGAGAGGCCATAATGAAAAATCAATTAGAGATAGAAAATTCATGGTTGAGAGGACATCTGCAAGAAAGAGAGAATTAATTGGCATGTATGACCAGTCCCTCTTAGGAAGAAATCCAATGTAGGATGCCAGCTAAATCTTATGCCTTATACCTCAAGGAACAGTTGCTGCAGTTCCAGATCAAGAACCTAGCATAGAGAGGCTCCATGCCATTTCAGGACTACAAGTAGTTCATTTATCTTTGTGAACATGTCACACTAGAAGATAGGGCCAAGATGTCTGAGTTTTATTTGCACAACATGGTCTTAACAGACATGAATGTATGGGACCCTAATGCCAAGCTAGGATATTTATAGTTGATGGCTTTGGAATCATGGATGAACCATGAGGAATCAAGGGTTGCAGAGATGAAGAAGACATTGGTAAGAGAGCAAACTAAATCTTTTATGATAAGAGTTGAATAGTCAAATCCCATGGCCCTCATCAATACCCATAATTTGATTGCAAATGATCCTCAACTTGCACCTAGATATCTTGCTACCCAAGAGCAAGAAATTTCACATCTTGAGGACATATTTAGGTTGTTAGGGGATGATAGCATACATGCTTGCCTAAGGAGATGGAACACATTTCCATACAACTTAAATATAAGAGAGTACCACTCTCCTAAAAGATTGAGAGAAGCACTAAATAGGACACCCATGTACAATAATTATATGCAAAGAATGAAAGTCAATTGGATTGGCTTGAAACTCAGTTGGTGGGCTCTAGTATTGCAGCAATGATGCTACAACTCCTAGGACTCCCTTCTTTACTTTTATGAACACGGTTGTCCGTAACAAACTTGGAAGTGACGGTGCTATATACACAAGTACTAGCCCTTGTCGTAGGTTGTCACTTGATCAGCTGGCACAAGTCTATTAGGAGCTTAAGCCAACTTCTATGAGATCCTAGAAGAAGATTTTAACTATGATGGATGAAAGCTAACTCAAAGGAGGCTAGTCTACTTGCAGAAAGAAGCTAAAAGCTAAAAAGAAACGCAAACCCTAGCAAACCCTAGTTTTACCGACTAGCCCTACTAGTGCAAGAAAAGAGATGAAAGTGGTGGAAATGGATGCCATTGATTCTTGGAAAGATAAAATCCATGTGACTAAGCTACTTTTGAAGGAAAATATGGAAAAAGCATCTTTTTGTATTTTTGGGTAATCTTTTAGAATTATTATGCATGTGCTTTAACTATTTTTGACTATGCAGAGGTTGATTGGAAAAAGGAAATGGAGTAGGAACTTGTAGGAGGTTGGGAAGGTGAGAAGAGGTCCTAAGGGGTCCCTAGCACCCTTCTATAGAGTTTCACAGTGATCAGATCTTGAAAAACCGCTCACGTGAACTTCTACAGGAAGTCTGCAGGGGTTCTACAAGATGTTCTACAGGAAGATCCAAAGAGGATTTTGGAGGGTTGATGGTGGAAAAACAGTGGGAAAGTGGAAATGGAGGATGGATGAGGATGAAAAGGGGCCTAGGACCTCGTAAATGAGGCTAAGGTGTGATTAAGGTGGTTGGATTCGTTCAAGGATGGAAGGAGCGATGTTGCACAAGAATGTAGGAATTAGGGCAAATTGGAAAAGTGTGGCGAATGAAGGGAATGAATCTTGGATTAGGGGTTGGAGTAGGTTCTATGATGGAGGAAGGATAGGTAGGGAGGTATTACAGGTGTTCAGCACACTATTTTCCAAAATTGATCGAAGAGAGACTAGGAAAACCAAAGATCTAGCTATTTTGACCTAATCTGACCTAAAAACCAGAAACATGATGAATATAAGGTTATACATAGGAAATCATGCAAGATAACTATGGAAACTAAGAAAGAACAGATCTTAAACATGCAAGTACAACTGGTATCAACTTTCCTAACTAAAAATCTAACACTAGCAATTGCACGAAGAGGCAAAAACAGTGTTTTTGTGGTAGCAAGTATGCCTTGGTCTCAGCTCATGGTCCCAAGGAGGGAGACATGGGATCAAGGATTGCTTGATGGCATTTTTGTAGATCCTTTCCTTTACCAAACTATCAAATTAAGCCGAAGTATGAAAACATACCTCAATCATTAAAGACAACCTAAGTAACAAAATAAGATTTTAGCCTAAATAGCAGAAATTATTCTATGAATGCAGCAAAGACACATAAAAGTACACAAAGGAGGTACTGGCACTTGGGTTGGGGCCAACCCTAAGAGCTATAGCCTCCTAAGAAATATCAGAGCTAGTAGAAGGTGAAATTTATCTCGATTACTCAAAAAATAATCATGTCACAAAATTGTTTACAACAAAAGCTTGAAGTTGAGCTGAAATGCAAAGCTGCACTCAAGTGCGAAAAACAACTATTCAATTGCTTTACTACTAAGGCTTGAAGCCTTCCTACTTATGCACTATGAGGACTCCCAACAGCCCTCCTTAACTTTAGGATCTTGGCTACTCAAGACTGCAGTTAATCAACCACTTCACAAAATCTGCTTGGCTGCCCCTTGAAATCATCTTTGGTGGGTTGTTGAACTCTGAGCTGATGGTGGAGAACTCAGGGAAGGGGTTATTTAGTGCTGAAGACACCTTTCCTATGAATCCTTAGCCTTGTTCCTTCGTATTTAGCTGTCAACTGGCTCATAAATGCTTGACCTTGGTCCAAAATATGTCCAAAAATCTGCAATAAACACATATTAGACTTTGTGGTGAAGTGACTATTCTCATTCATTCAACTAACATAAATATATTCAAAAGCATGCGTAGAACTATGAAGAATGGTGGATTAATTGATAATAATAGGCAAAATGAGTCCAATAAGTTACCCATTTTTGGGGCTCATCATCAACCCCTGCTTAATGTGTTGCTCATCCTCTGAGCAACTAATCCAGCTCATTATCTTTGATTGCTTTGATTGCCTCTCTAACATCCTAGACTTCCGAGGTGATGTCCTCTTCTTGGTCATGAAACCCTGCTTTTCTCTCTACCTCCTCCCACTGTCTGTGTTCTTCTTCTTCTTTGACCCCTTCCAACAATCCTAAAAGTAATGGAGGACTGAACTTTAGGCCAATCCAGCTGGCCTTTAGATTTTGCATTGACTATTTGTAGAGAGGTACTCTGGTCAAAGCCTCCTGCATCCTTGTTGGGGAGTGGTACTCCCTTATTTTTAGACTGTGGGACAAGGTGTTCCATCTCCTAGTGCAAGCATGTATGCAGTTATCACCCAACAATCTCTCCATGTCCTCAAAGTGCGTGATGGCCTGAGCTTGTCTTTCAATGTAGTTTGGGAGAACTTGAGGGTTGTTGGCCAGGTGTTGATGGGCATACACTAAAGCTGAGGGATCTTTTGGTTCTGCTTTGATCATGACTGGCTCACCCAGCTCCCTGTCCATAACTTCCTGAATTTCTGTTGCCCTCTTTTCCTTATGGTTTAACCAAGAGGCCATGGCCATTAGTTGCACATCTCCCAATGCTACATTGGGGTCCCATAGGTTCATGTTTGGAAGTGCCAAGTTGTGTAAATAGAATTATGCTAACTTGGCCTTGTCTTCCACTGAGCTACTGTCGCACAAATACATGAATTTATTGTAGTTCTGGAATGGAATGGTGCCCCTTTGGGCCAGTGTGTTAATTTGAAATTTCAACCATTGATCCTTAAGATATAATACATATGACTTTGCAGGTTGCCTACAATGTAAAGCTTCTACTACCCAGCTTGCCATGCAGGCCATTTGGGCTTCTTTATTTTGCACCTGTTGTTTCAAAGCCTATATTTCTTCTACTGCCCGTGACTCCTTTTCTTGTAGAAATTTTGTTAACATCTCAACATCAGTTGGCAACTTTTCTTCTCTCTATTGTTCCTCAGTTGTCTCCTTATCTGCCGAAGGTCTTTCTTGCTGTTTTTGCTCTCCCACAATTGACGGCTTATCTTCCTTATGACTTTCCTGTAGCTGCAACTACTTCCTTAGTAGCTCATTCTCTTCTTGTAATTTGGCTCTCTGACTGCTTTCCATGTGCCTCACCATGGCCAACTCTTTCCTTGATTCCTTTAGTTGTTCCTCTAGGTGGCCTATGTCTGCAGCACTCTTGGATTTGGAAATCCTCATCCAAGTGTGAGTCCTAACCCTCTCTTGTTCCAATGCAAAGAAGAGTGGTACAATAAACTTCTGTGGGATAATCTTCCCACCTTCTAATAGGTTGTAATATGAGCCCAAGCTAGGCTGAGGGCTCGGCTCCATTATTTCTTCAGTCTTTTCTTCCCCCTATGGTTGTTTGGCTGCTTTCTCCTCCAATTTCTTGGTTTCTTTTAACTTCACTAGAGTTTCCTGTAGAGTTGTTTCAACTTCCCATAGAGTTGTTTTTGAGTCCATCCTAATTCTTTCTCTCCATGTGGAGGTTTTTGGGCTTCCTCTTTCAAAGGTGATGGATATCTTTGAAGGGGACTCTTATTTTGGTTTAGTGGTTGTGTCCTCAACGACAATTGGTTCCTTTGATTATGGCTGGGGTTTGCCCATTTTGATCCATGTGCTCCTCCTGGCTTTCTATTACATGGAGCTTTGTGTCTATCTCTTTCCTTTTTGTTTTGCAGGTGTGCTTAATGAAGCAAGCACATCTGCTACCTCCCTTGCCAATGTTTCTAGGGATTTCTCTTCCTGATGGTCTTTTTCTTCGCTTCCTGTAGAAATCTCTGTGTCCACTATTTCTGTTTGGGTGATTGATATTTCAGGGTGTGCATTTTCCTTTTCTTTCTGGGTGCCTGTCTTAGCTGTGGCAGCCTTAATTTGGACCTGTTCAGCCTTTTCCTTTCTACTCTGTATCCTCTTTTCCCTTGCTGTCTTTGTTGTTGTTTCTTCCTTTGTTTTAGGCTTAGAAATCTTACTAATTTCTTTCTATTTTTCCTGTGCTTCCTATATTCTACCTTCTACTTGGATGCCCTGTGTGCCCTCATCATTGTTTTTCTCCATTTCCTCAGTTTGCTCCCCCTCCTCATTGCTGGATGGAGTGATGTTTTCAGCCAGAGTCCTAATTTTATCATTTCTGGACATGTTTATGAAGATTTCCCAAGATATGGGGACAGCATCGGTGTGTAAAGCATCTTCCACCAATAGTTTGATGAGCCCATGGTGGGCCAACTGGTCTGGGATCCCTTCACTTAGCTTTGTACCACATACAATTAGGGACTGAAGAAGGAAATATGGGATGCTTAGTTTCTTGGCTAGAGGCAAGTCAATCCCATGCCTTAATTCACTTAACAACCTGAAATGGTATCCATAGATGATGCTAAACCTCCCTTCACATGTGATGTACTTCATAATTTGATAACTAACTTCACTCTAGAGAGGGGGAAGACTCGTCCTTCTAACTCCATTTTTGTCCTCTACAGGATGCTCCTCGGGTAGAAAAAATGTTTTCTTAGCAATCTGGCCCAATGATCTCTCTTCCTTTCTCCAAGGGAGCCCCAATGGTAGACTAGTAATTCTACTTATGAGCTCAGGGGTGAGTTCTAGGGTTAAACCCCTAAAACTAACTGTGGAATGTGTTCTTGAATGTGGTCTTACGGATATCAAAAACTCCTCGGTTACCTCTTCATCATGACCCTAAATTTTGTCAAAGAAGGATATCCAATTTGCTCGGGTGAAAAGGTCCACCACCTCAGGGTGCTCATATAGCTTGCTAGAGTCTGAGGGCTCTTTCCTTATGAATCCCCATGGCATGGTTTTGAATGTTCTTCTTATGTATCGATTAGAAAAGAAAATGCTTAGGAAAACAACAGTCAATCACTAGAACAGAGGACAACTGAATTTGGTGTCTTCTGAACCCAGGAAGGAGTTTCTCCTATGTTCCTTACAATACCAGATAGCAATAATTCCCTTTTTTTTGTCACCTAGAATTCGACTGTCGGTTTATTTAAAGGAGAATGTTGTTTTTGCAGAACAGAGTATAAGGGCACAGATTCTCTTCTCAACACATAGATAGATATGTAAATTCAATTTTTCATGCACATAGGGTGGCCTCTACTACAACATATATCTTCTTTACAAGAGAATTTTAAAAATGATGAGGATATTTCAAAGTGCAGAGAAAGAACTTAGGCAAATACAGTGAAATATGCGGGCAATCTTTCACAGTTTGTTAAATATGCAGGTACTCTTATATGTCAAACTGGCATCGTCCAATTCACCACCTTGCACCAACAAATTATGCACAGAGAAGTTCTCTTGGGCCTACCTTGTTGGAGCTTGAAATTCAATGAAGACTCTGGTTTCCCTTCTGCTGAGCGATTCTCTGACTTTCCTATAGAACCCTTCCTGTAGAAGGCTCCCGGTTCCTGTAGAATGGAATTGCACTTCTGATAGAGCCCGATAAGCGGGAGATTTTTGAAAATAGGCTGAAAAACTGGTGGAGGACAACTGGTTAACTATTTTTGGAAGTGGTGGATACATACTCCAGTCGAGAACATCGTGAGTGTAGAATGAACAGAGGGTGGTGCATGTTTCGGCTAAGTGTTTTTTAACTCCGGCGTGATTCGTGGTGAGGGGATGAGGTGGCTGGACCGGACCGTTGATCCAACATCATAGCCATAATGTTTCTGCTTGTTTCTGACCACCATCACCTCCGCTCTCCCATTATCCATTGCCACCACTACCAGTCCCGACGATTTCTCTCTGAATGGACACTCCACACGTGCTAACTGCACATCTAATCGACAATTTTGAATGTAATTGGGCTCGTTTGGATTTCACCAGGATATGTAACTGGCCAAGGGTGGCTAGTTGACTGGCCACCAAATTCACCCAATCTGGACCATTCCCATAGTCATGCAGCTTTTAAAATATGATTTATGCAATTGAAGAACGAGTTTAGGCACTTACTTGCGTGGTCGCAGCCATGTTATGCAGATTTCAGGTTCTAGAACCCATTCCTTCATTTATTGTTGCTGCATGCATACTGCAGGCTTGGCCTTTGCTATTTTTGATGTTCTTACATTCAAGAAGAGCTTCATGCATGTCTCTTCTACCATACTTTGTTGTCCTTGTTTCTGGAGTATGTCTTTCAGCGAGATCAGCTGCTACAGGATTCCTATAGGATGTCTAGTAGTTGCTTCTCCTCCTGGAATTTAAGCTAGAATGAGCAGGGTTATACTGCTGATGAGGGTCTTGGTGGATGAGGAATCTAGATGGAGGGTAAAAGGTATGGTGAGTAAAACTGTTGCTTGATTTGTCATTAAGGAGTTTTTGTTGGCAGTATGAAAAAAGCAGGATTTATGTGTGTGACTGTGTAGGAACATAAAAAAATGAGTGCAATGGAGGTGTACGGAGATGGGAAAAGGTGACATATGGTGATGGATGGGAATAGGAATGTTTACAGGCCTCATGGATAGGTTTCCAACCTTCGGGTCCTCTTCGAAGATCAATTCTAGCTCATTTGCAGGTTCTACATGAATTTCCTGTAGAAGACACAAAACTTCCTGTAGAAGGTGAAATCTTAGTCCGAATGAGACCAAATCTTAGAAAAGGATAGTGGTCATGGAGGAATGGATGGTGAGGGATGCTTGTAGCCTAGTGCTGACCTCTGTCTTTGTCTTGCGCGATCATCCTAACCTGCAATGTCCTTCTTGCAACCTGCAATTATTCAACAGAAATTAGGTTTATTTTTCTCTTTCTCTTTTCTTCTTTCTTTTTTCTCTTTTTATGTTTTGTGTTGTTTTTTTTTTTGGAGACAATTGGGGTGCCTCCAGGAGGTTTTCACCCTCACTGTTTTCCCTGGGAACCTCCAGGAGGTTTTCACCCAAGGATCTTTTATTTTTACTTTTTTTTTCATTTTTTATTTTTTCAAGGTGTGGGTGGAGTGGAGGTAGGGGGCTGCTCCACTACCAATACTGATTTATCCAGAATTTCAATGAACTCCTACTTAGAAAGGGTCTTCTTGTAGATTTTCAATCGATGCCCATTGACGAGCATGGGGATGGCTTCTTCATCAATGGTCCTGATAAGGACTAAACCATTGTCGTCACATCTCTCCACTGTATATGGTCCTAGCCATCTTGTCCTCAGCTTCCTTTTGAAATCCTTATATCTTGAATCATATAAAAAAACCCAATCTCCTGGCTGAAACTTTTTTTCTTTAAGGTACCGGTCATGCCACATCTTCCTCTGAAGTTGGACCACCTTTGAGTGGAGAAGGGCTTGCATTCTCTATTCATCTAGTCCATTCAACTGAAGCAATCTTTACTGTTGTGCATGGCTAAGACCTAGGTCCAGCTGAGCTGCCAACCTCAATGTATTATATTCAAATTCTATGGACAACAAAGCCTTCTTCCCATAGACCAAGTCATACAGTGTGAAACCTGTTGTAGCCTTCTTCCCGTAGACCAAGTCATACGGTGTGAAACCTGTTGTAGTTTTCCAAGTAGTGTTGTAGGCCCAGGTGGCCTCAACTAAGTGATCTTCCCAATCTTTTCTACTACTGCTCACCACTTTAGTGAAATTCTCCTCCAAACCTCTGTTAGTGACTTCCACCTATCCATTTGCTTGCAGATGATAAGGGGTGGAAGTTTTGTGCTTGATCCTATGATGAGCGAGCAGGTCTTCAATCAGGTTAGAAGTAAACTGACTTCCTTGATCTGTGACTAACTCTCTTGGGTAACCAAACTTGTAGAAGATATTCTCCCTCAAAAACTCAGCCACCTTTTCTTCTGTTGTTGCCTTGATTGCCTTTGTTTCTGCCCACTTGGTCAGGTAGTCTGTGCACACAATGATGTAACACTTTTGGTTTGAAGGAGGGTTGATAGGACCCACAAAGTCCATGCCCCACTTCTCAAATGGCTTGAAAGTCACTTGAGGTTGGAGGGGCATTTCATCCTTGGGAGTTGGCTTTCCCATCCTTTGACATCGGTCACATCAGCTGATGTATCTCCTAACATCTTGATGAAGAGTGGGCCAATAGTAGCCTGCTTGTAGAATTTTGAAAGTAGTTCTTTTTGCTGCAAAGTGGCCTCCATAGGGCCCATCATGATAGGTGAGGAGGATGTCAAAAACTTCCTCCTCTCTGACACAACACCTCAAAATCTGATCTGGGCCAAGTTTAAACATGTTACCCCCAATCCATGTGAATGGGGTGCTTTTCCTCACGATCTTGCTATTCTCTTTTAAGGATAGGTGTGGCGGGAACTATGCCAAAACCAAGTAATTTTCTATATCAGCAAACCATGGAGAGAGTACTGAAATAGAAAGCAAGTGTTCATCTGGAATTTGATCATCCACCACCCCTTCTTCACCTACAGACAAATCTAGTCTAGATAGAAAATCAACAACAACATTTTCCTTACCTGGATTATCAACAATGGTCAAATCAAATTGCTACAATAAAAGTAACCATCTAATGATACGAGCATTTACATCAGGTTTATTCATTAAATATCTAATTACAACATGATCAATGTGTACAAATTTCTGATAACCAGTGATGTAGTGTATGAACTTTTAGGGAATGGACTATAGCTAAGAGCTCTTTCTTGGTTACGGTATAGTTTAATTCTGCCTTGGACAAGTTTTTACTGACAAAATATATGGCATATGGTATCTTCTCTTCAACTTGTCCTAAGGCTTCTCCTATGGCTTTGTTCGAGGCATTTGTGTGAATGTGGAAGGGTAGGACCCAGTTTGGAACTCTCAAGATTGGGGCAGTTACCAACTTACTTTTCAATGCATCCAGAGCCTCTTGACAGTTTTCAGTCCACATGAACTCAACATCCTTCCCCAAAATACCAAATAATGGAGAGGCTAGCTTGCTGAAATTTTTAATGAATCTTCTATAGTACCCCACTAAGCCTAGGAAACTCCGAACATCTCTTACCTATTAAGGAGGTGGAACCCTTTGGATGATAGCAATCTTTTTGGGATCCACCTGTAATCCTTGCTAAGAAATTGTACGACCTAGCACAGTCCCTTCAGTCATCAAAAATTCACATTTTTCTGGACTGAAGAACAAGTTCATTTCAATACACTTGGTTAAAACTTTTCTAGATTAATCAATGCTTCTTGGAAGTTGGACCCATAAGGAGTAAAGTCATCCATATAGATTTCCACCGAATCATGAACCAGTTCAGCAAAGATGCTCAGTACTGCTCTCTGGAAAGTGGCAGGAGCATTGTATAACCCAAAGGGAAGGACCCAGTAGGCAAAGTTACCCCATGGACAAGTGAAAGTGGGCTCATCTTGGTCTTCCAGACTGATTTGGATCTGATTATACCCACTGAACCCATCTACGAAGGAGAAGAACTTCTTCTCTGCCAGCCCATCTAACACTTGATCTATGAAAGGTAAAGGGAAATGGTCCTTCTTGGTAGCTTTGTTAAGTTCTTGATAATATACACAAATTCTTCACTTCCCATTTTTCTTGGGCACAAGCACCAGAGGAGAAACCCACTCACTGTCAGAGATGGGGTAAATGAATTCTGCATCCAGCAAATTTTGCAGTTATTCTTTGACAATGTCTTTAAGGGTTGGATTCATTCTCCTCTGAGGCTACTTGACTGATTTACAATCCTCTTTAATGTAAATGTGATGGGTACAAACTGAAGGGTGGACTCCTTTCATCTCCTTATAGCTCTAGGCAAAAGCATCCAAATTGTTGAAAATAATACTGAGAGGGGGGGTGAATCAGTATTATCTAGTTCTTTTAACAAATCTTCCTTATTTACACTTTGAATTATTTTTGCATATCTGTACCATAAAATAATGAGCAAGAAAAACAGACAGTCACATCAAAGAACACCAGATATAAGGTGGAAACCCAATGTGGGTGAAAACCACCTGCTGCAAGATGTCTCTATCTTCTTTCAAATTAGAAACTCCTTTTACAATGGTCTTGTACTAGTGCAGTCCTTTACCAGTACACAAGCTGCAACCTGCAGAGAGCTACAACTCTCTCTCGTTTTCCAGTCTCTCCTGGAAGGGAGCTACAACCCCCTACTTCTTTTCTTTCAAGGACCACTTTTCATAAATTTTTAAACTGGATCCATAAACATCAAATAATCATCAAGTACCAGTAAGTCACCCAGATAACCAGATCCACAATAACGGTAAACTAAACCCAGAACACCTTATCAACAAAAAAATCAGTCAACAATAGATCTTAAGACAGATACGCAATTTCCTTTTCTCTGGCCTGCGTCGCTACGCACTTCACCTTCTGTGGCGTTGTGCACCTCCGCAGCTGCGCCTTCTGTGGCGCCGCGCACCTCCGCAACTGCGCCTTCTGTGGTGCCGTACACCTCCGCAGCTGTG
>APFE030003088.1:0-26067 GCA_000404065.3 Pinus taeda
TGTATAGTTAGGAACTTGCATGCAGCGTGAATGATTGTTGCTAGACCCCTGTGGGGCTAGTGGGATCACCTCTGTCCGCAGAGGGGATTTACCTCCTTTGATTCCATTTTCTTAAAGTCACAAAGGAGGTTGAATCTTATGATAGTGGCCTCTCGTCGCATGTTTACCCCAGCTGGCCGGTTGCTTAGATAGATGTGGGAGGAGGGTGTTATAGCGCAATGATAGAGCCTAGTAGGATGTTAGAGAGGATTGCACAATTCTTGGAGGGAAGGCTAGTTTCCCTCCAAAAATGCACAATTTTCAAGGGGAAGTTGCTCAGCTTGCAGCTGGATGAAGTTCGGTAAGCAGCTTGTGAGGGGAATGGATCAATTGTGATCGACAGGCTACCTTTCTATTAGGGAAACACTGAAGCTTGAGTACTTGATGAAGAAAGACAAAGTGCTATGTAAGGTTAGTAGGGAGGCTCCAAAAAAGGCTAAGGAAAAATTTTGGAGGGTGGTTGTAGTTGCTACAACATGTCCCGATCTGAGATAATGGATTGTGGGATCCCAAAGTGTACCCGCACTCGCTCAAATAATAGCTTAGAGGTGGCCTTTGTTGTGATACTCTTATTGCAAGCCACTATAATGGTCATCTTAGAGAATTTGTCGACAACCACAAAAACACAGTCATTGTCCTGCTTGGTAGAAGCAAGGCCCGACATGTAATCCATGGAGATGGATTCCCAAGGTCGACTAATGTAAGTAGAGGAGTATATAGGCCTTACTTCTTTATGGTTGGTTTGTTAATGGCATAAGCGATGTGGGATATAATGTACTTTGTCATGCGGAAAGAGTTATTTTTGCTGACAAAACTAACCTCCCTAGGAGTCTAAGACTCTCTAGTGACAAAAAAGACATTTAAGAGCAATCCTTCTCTAAACATGCATTATCATATGAGAAACCAAGTGTTTTTCGATCCTACCTGAAGTCCAACGCTGTTGTAGTAGTCTAGCCTCGTCGATCCATATGAGCTCCTCCTTCACTTCGAAACCTGCATACACTAACAATCAAACGATTACATAACACCTGAATATTCCATAAAACAAAGCATATTCAACATATAGACCAAGGAGTATATGAAACAATTCATTAACGACAAATCATTGAGAAGAATGGACTTATTTGTATTAAGGAAACAAAAAAGAAACCATTACAACCTGAGCCTTGGTGTTGTGCAAGTTCCTCCCAGGGTCCAGCAAGAGTTTTCCTCTACTTTGACAAGCTCACCCACTTCCAAATGAAATAAAAAAGGATGGTAATCTCTCCTCACAAGCTTCTACAAGGAAGTCCTAATTCCAGCAGCATCTACCCTTTGGAATGTTCAGCTTTCAACCTCCCCTCCTCTGGCCCAATGCCTGTATTTATAGTGTTCTAGAGGAAGTTATTCAGGTCCAACATCAATGGGATACTCCCTCTTTTGGATGGGGTAGCTCCTCTCTTGATGGGATAAGTTCCTCTATCATAGGGATGCATGAACCATCTGGAGGCGCTCAATACACGTCAAACACTCCTTCTAGAAGGCTCTAGAAGTGACCACAAGTAACTTTTTTAAGATGAAACTCGTGCCTTTTGACCTTTACAGGGGTACGCACCCATCCTTTGGCTTACAGAGCGTACAAGTACGTAGGTACAATGAGTTTGGGATGCATACATGCAGGCAAGGTAGAGAGAACTTGCGTACCCAGAGATAAACATGTTTTTTAGTGACTTTCTCTCTTTTTTGAAGTTTGACATGAAGAGCAGAGATATGAGGCTTGACAAGGAGGATAATATGACTATCGATGGAGCCATATTAACTGCAGATAGTCATGGTGACAAATTTCAGTGTAACACAAACCATCAATGAGCAAGAAGAAACAAACTTGTTCTTTGGACATGTTTGGGTGTTCTTTGGCATACCAATAAGAATTATGTTAGATGTGGACTAAATTTTGGACTACATTGTGGGAGGATATGGACAAGAAGTTGATGAGGTCTATAACATTCCATCCTTAAACAAATGGGAAAACAAAAGTAGTCAACAAGACTTTGGTGCAATATTTGAGCGGTTAAAATCAGAAGTGTTCAAAGAACTAGGATGAAATCGAGTATATATATATACACTCTTATAATAGAGTAGTCCACACTTATACTGGAAAGTTCCCTTTCAAAACTTGATTTAGATATTTTATGCCTTCACTTTTAGATATTGTATATGGGTAGCAAGGAGTGAGAGAATATCTTATAGGGGATTAATTGAGGGCTGAAAAATTTGTAGAAAATATTCAGTAAATCCATATATAGGTACAGGAGACACTCTAAAATTCATAGGAAAAATATAAGGCTAGGCATGATAACCATTAAACAGAGAAGTCTTCAAGGTGGGAGGGAGCGGTTACAATTGAACTAGGAAAGGCTACAATTTTGGTAAGAAAGTTGAGGTTTTGTTGTAGGGTCCCTTTGAGATATTGGAAAAGGTGGGAGATAATGTCTATAGACTCAGTCTATCCCCTACATGCACATTTACTCAATTGTGAATGTAGAAAATATGAAACTATATGAGAATTCTGTGTTAGATCAGGGAGAGGAACAAGTCCTACCTTTTATAGAGGATTTGGAACTAGATTCTTAGGAAGAGTTGATAGAAGATACATTTTTACAGAAGGGGTATAAAACTATGAGATGGGGAAACTTGAGATTTGGAAGATTGGATTGAAACGAAAATTTCTCAGAAAAACTAAATGGTACATTTGAGATAAGGTGGAGTAAAATTTTCCTCACCTTATTTAATAGAATATTTTGGGGACCAAAAGCCTCCCAAAATGGGGAGGTGTGATCTATATTGGATCATTGTGTTATTTTTTATCAATCTCAATGCTTTTAGAGTGGAAAAAGTGGAAGAATAAAATCATAGGACTAGTTTTATCAACAAGACCTGCTTTGGAAAATTAGGTTATGAAACCTTCTAGGAGCATTTTGAGGCATCAAATGACATTTTTGTCTTGTGTAAAAATTTTCCACCTTATCATGAAACCTTTTTCTCCCATTCTCCACATTGATACCTTCCCAAAAATGAAAAATCACCTCAATCAAATTCCGTATGCAAAACTTATGCCTCTTGGAAGTTGACCTTCTAGTTTTGACCACCATAATTCTAAAGGATTGCATGTTAGCCCCCATTACTGATGGAAAAGGGGCTATCCACGTGATCATTATGAAGAAGAGTCTAGAAAATTTGATATTTTAGCTATGGCTAACAGATGAGTTAATCAAACCTAACTTCTAGTAGGTCGCCAGATTGTGTTATAACTAGACAACTAAGAGGAGAAGTGGTTCCATCATTTTTGAGTGCACTTGTTCCATAGACAAGAAGATTAGCCAAGAGGGATAGGGAGAGATCACACAAAGATGATTTGTGCACTGTTGTAGCCCATGGTCCATATATGATACTTGTTTGTACTCACAACCATTTTCTATTTAGAGAAAGAAAGTAGAGCAACCTCACGTTTAGTTAGGTTTTCTCTAGAATGGGTTTCCTAGGTTATATCTTTTGTCAAATTGTGGTTTGTGAGTTTTTATTTCACTATTCTATATTTTATGCATAATTATAATTTGTATGCGTACACATGAAATAATAATTTAATGATCCATAAATCTAAAAAGAAATAAACCTTAATAACATATATTTCATTTTTTTAAGTATAATTTATCATATCCATTGTGATGAATTGTCTAGTGGAATATCTACGATAGTTTACATAGCACAAAGATATTGCTCCTAGATCTTAAATCCAAGCCCCTACACACAAGAAGTGACAAATAAACATTGTTTTTGGTTCCATAGAGGATAGGTAAGCATGAAAAAACCACAATGAAGTCCACATATATATGAAAATAAATAAAACATATAGGGGAGAATGCATAAATTATTTTATTAATCAATGGTAGATACACATTATACCTTCGAGTGTAGTTGCTTTCCTCTTCAATCCTTTATATGAATCTTACCTTGAATTACAGCAAAACTAGGCCCATCTCACAACCAAATGAATTTCTGGTAGAAATCCACTAACATAATTGAGAAAAAATCTCCATACCATTCTCGCTCTTGACAAGGCCTCTATATATAGGGTTAGTTTATTAATTTTTTCTCTTGACCTCAGGAATAATTTATTCTAGAAAAATCTCATACATTTCTCCCATGCCAAAGGCAAGTAGAATACTTAGGTGTTAAGATGTTCCACTACAAGGGAGCGATGCATGTTAGCTTGACAATCCTATGGGAGTGATGGGATGCTAAAGATGCATAATAAAAGAGGGAGAAGAATGCACTTAGGCCAACAATTCAGAGGAAAGGAATAGGATTTCTCTCCATGACATAGAATGGGAAAAATGGGTATAAAAATCGTTGATGCACTCAACAAAATCATATGAGTGATACACATGGAAACCATAAGCACATGTGATATAGAAATTAGAGAAGCATTACAGGAAGATGAGAACTTCTAGCATGTAAGTGCATGCTTGTAGCAAGAACCCAAGGGCCAATGGGATAACATTATTAGCTAACTAGGGATAGCTTATTAACATTCAGAGGTAGGCTATAAATACCCAATGTGTCTAAATTATAGAAACTCACAATGGATGAGCTTCAAGAAAGAAAATATGTAGGTCGCTCAGGATATCAAAAGATGATAAAGGAAACCATGTAATTATATCATTGGTAAGGGATGAAGAAATAAATTGTTGAATTTATGACCAAATGTCTAGAATGCCAACAAGTTAAAGTGGAATGCAAGCAATCGGTAGGATTGTTGCAACCAATACTAATTCTAGAATGGAAGTGGGAAGTCATATAAGTGGAATTCATTACTAGATTACCAAGGACCCCCCAAGCAACATAAAATCATTGTTGTAGTATATATCCTAAGCAATACAACTTACTTTATGCCTATAAATTCTAACCATAAGGAAATTGATATTTCCCACATTTTTATGAAGGAAAATTTTCAAATTGCATGGTATGCCCAAGAAGATCATATTTTATCAGGATGCCAAGTTTACCTCTAATATTTCGAAATATTTATTTACAAGGTTTGGAACCTAATTAGCTTTTAGCACAACATATCACCTTTAGACTGATGGATAGACAAGGAGAAAAAACAATTTTTGGAAGACATGTTCAAGGTCTATGTCATGCACTAACCTAAGCAGTCAGAAGAAATTTAGCCTTTGGCAGAATGTGCATGCAATAATGGCCAACAATAATAATTAAATGTGATCCCATTTAAAGTTTCGTATGGTATAAAATGTAATACCCCAATAAACTAGGATAATATAGTGGATAGAGTCACACTTGGGCCATAAATGTCAAAGCATATGGTACAAAAAGTGATCATCATAAATCATAAATTGAAGGTGGAAGAAGTTCGAGAAAATATTTATGTAGGCTAGATCATAACACGTAAGGAATTTCAAAAAGGAGAAGATGTATCTTCGAATCAAGGCAAAGAGAAGTTCCTTAATTCTAGGATAATGTGCCAAGTTAGCACCAAGATATTGTGGACCCTATTAGGTCTTGGAGAGAGTGGGACTAGTAGCATACAAACTTTCCTTACCTCCACCATGCAGAAACATGACTTTGATATAGGTGGAAATCAAGGGGAGAATTCCATCCATAACCCTAGTGCATATTAGAAAAGAAGAAGATCATGCTTTGGAACCAGTTCAACAAGTAGGTGAAAGTGAAATGGAATAACCTTCGACTAGATCAAGCAAAATGGGAACTAGAGGATACCATGAAAAACACATACCCTTTTTTTCCATATAAAATTGATTTTTATGGACAATAGAGCACTGAGGATAGTGTGCCTTGAAAGGGGATGGGAATGTAACATCCCTTTTTCTAATACCCAAGTTTTGTAATGTAGTTAAATGATGATAATGTGGGAGAGTGAGCATGGCTATATTTCCAAGACTATTTGATATAAATATTTATTGTTATTTAATTATAAAATTATTAAAATTGAAGAAGAAGGACATGCCATATAGATCCTGATTTCTAGAAAGATAGATTGCTTAAGAACCATGTGAGGGATATTGAGAAGCTTCATATCTTCCCTTAAGTTAATGCTTTGACCCATGATGTTCCTGTTGAGATACCAACTTCCATAAGTGGGTATGAGGAATAAGGGAGGAAGTGCTAGAGCTTCCATGCATGGGTTGCATACCTCATGGTACTTAGGTTGACTCTGCACCTTGAGAATGGAACCTTAAACCTTTCCTATACAATTTAGCCCCTATGTCGAGAACAAGGTAAGTGGATAAGTAATTTTTGGAAGTTGAAGGAGGAGTATCATATAAAAAAAATGATACAAACTTGAATGATGTGTATGAGAATCCAAAAATCCTTTTGAACTAGTAACATAAAGACCTATATCCTCATGAACATGTAAATATATGATTAGAAACTAGACTACAAAATCTAGAATTGAGCTATGATAGCCAAGGAAGCCAATGATAGAGTCCTCTTCCTTAGTTGGGTAAACTAAAAAAAACTCAACCCCTTGGATTTTGTTTGTGCACTTGAAGCACTATCATGAGGTAGGATCACCAAGGGAATCATAGGGAGTGGTGAAAAGGTCTCCCTGTATGCTATGTAAGACTTAAATAGCTACATTTTACCATATATTTAGCCTAGACTCAACGGCTGAGAGGTGTAATATATGTTTCTTATTTAATGAAGGAGATTGGCCTTCATTCTTTATCCCTGAATTGATATTTTGTGTAATACCTTGAGTGAAGCTCAAACATTGGATATAGATCAAGGGTGGATAACTGTAAGAAATTTGAACTATAATTATGCTTTTAGTCAAGTGGGGAGTGGCAAACCCTTCCAGAATTTCCATCAAAATTAGTTAGAACATATAAGTGTATCTTCCTTCTTTTTATATGAAATGTTAATGTTGTTCAATGACTTATGTTTAAATTTTATGAATGATATACTATGTATGTGTGCATTGGTAATTTGAAACCTATTGTATAATTGAAATGAATATGCATGTTCAATGTGCGAAGAAATTAACATGGCTTACCTTATGAATATGAAATTCTCTATGAAAGGGTAAGCCATTCATCTATGCTAAATGATAATATTATGTGCTATAGGTTCATAAAGGGAAAAATCCACCTTGGTTGTAATGGTTGTATACAAATATATGTTTAACTCGTGTCTATGAATTCAAAGATGCTAAATCCTTATGCATATTAACATAGTGAAGTAAGACCTACATGATGGGTGGGAGCTTTAGGTTATCACTGTCTTGTATATTCATAGGTTGAGGTCATCTTGGTTAAAGGAAGAAAACATTATTTCAACCTTGGTAGAAAATTAAGAGCTCAAAAAGGGACTAGTTAGGGTTCCTTCTTTTCTTTATAAATTTGTAGTTTTGGATCCTTGGCATTAGCACCTAGTCACATGGATTGACAGGAAATAGAACTGGGAGTTAGTTGCAAGAGGGGCTTATTGGAATATCAAGCCCCAAAGGTTTTAGAAATACATGTAATGCAATGTGGGGGGATTTCTTGATATGGTGTGGCTCGGGTGATATATTATCAAATGATGGGATTATTTCCATCTATTAGGACTATGAACTAATTTCCATATTGAATATCAGGGTATTATGCATTTGAAGGTTTTGAAGGATGAGGAAAGCATGAAATCATAATTGGTGACATGGTGATTCCACATGGATGACACATGTCACCTATATATATCATTTTTGGACTTCCTAACTGCACATAAATGAGTGACACATGGTACACATTAGGAATTCCATATAGTAGTGGAATTCCAACACATATCACATGTCACATGGCCATGTGTTAGACATATTAGTTGCCACCACATGGTAGGTTGTGATTGGACAATAATGTGATGAAGTGATTACATGAGTTGGTAATTGACTTACTAGCTTATTAGTGTTTGATGGGGTTTTCTTGTTATAATGTTTTTTTCGAGCTTCCATATTGATACAATTTTATGTGAACATATTAGTGAACTCAGAGGGTTATGCATATATTGGAATATCAACAAATTGAAGGATCAATGCCATACTAGCCTATTGATGTTTGACCATATTATTACTATATTGGCATATCGATGTTTCCCCATATTGACCATATCAAATATTGACACATTGATAGTTCAGACCATCAACATATCAACCTATCAACCATATTAGTATACTAGGCTTTTGGAACCCTGGGTGAATTGAACTGTGTGACTTACATAAATCATTGATATGATGAGTCCTAATATGACATGTGAATGAGCGATGTGGACTAGTGTGGAGGTGCCATGTGAGAGATGCCACATGGAAAGTCTGGATGATGATGTGGCCATTAAATGAGAAAATATTTAAAGGGGCGCAACATTGTTCTTGTAGCTTGGATTGAGATAAAATTTATATCATTGGAAAGCTCTCTAAGAGAAAAAACATATGGTGGTATTGAAAGTGTGTTTTGAGGTGATTAAAGAAAGAGGAATTTTAGATAAAATCATCTTCATAATGTACCATGAAGACTAGGTCTAGTTATTTACCATAGTGCTAATATGGTATTATGGGCTTAAATTCGTTCTAGGCGATCTATGTAGATGATGATCTCATTTCCAATTAGATAGTGTTTTCACTTTTTGATAGCTTGTACTAGGGCGTAGAGATTGTTGTTATCAGTAAGGAAATTGAGAACCACCTCATGAAATAATTTAGAATGATAGCATATAGGTCTTCCTCCTTGCATCAAGATCACTCCCATGACATATCAACTTTCATCGATCTCCCTGATGTAGAAGCATCTAGACTTAGCCAGCAATGTGATGGTTTGTTCACATGTTGTGGCTAAATGAGTTGAATTTCACTAACCCGAGTGGTCAAAAGTCAGTTTTGGTAGAGAGGGTTGGATCTCTCGAAAATGATCTTTACTTCATTATTGTAATAATTAGAAAATTGTCTTATTTTAGACTAAGGGATAAGTTGTTAACATAGGTGTGTAATAGAGCTTAAAAAGAGAGAGTTTATTTTTAGATTGATTAAAATAGAGGTCGAGTTTTTAGTACAGTTAGAATAGTATTTTACTCATAAAAGAGAAGAAAATGTAATGGAAAGGGATTAGTTGAGATGATTGAGATTTGAGTGAGAGGCAAGAGTTCAGTGATGGATAGGGTTTTGAGATTGAGATAGAGGTTGGATAAATTGTTGTAAGTGATCTGAGAGGGCCAAGACTCTATAACTACTATTATATTGAAGAAATTGATTCACTGTGCAACTGTGTATTAATTATGGTGAAGACTCTCGTTTACCTCTGTGAATCTGCGTTCTGAAACTTAATAAGGTATTTTCTCTATTTTCATACTTTAATTGTAAATCTTAGTGTTTATGTGTTAATCACAGTCATTTAATACTAATGGTGGAGGAATAGATCTCGATCATCAAATTAACAGATCTGTTAGATCGACGGTGACCAGCAACTACAGGGGTAGGAGAGTACAAAATTTCTTGATCATGGTTGAAGCCCTGCACTCACTCCTAGCTGTCGATCTCAATTTTAAACTTTTAGGTCATGGTCAACTGCGAGGGTTAGGCCTATTTTTAACCCATGTGCTATTTGAAGACCCACAAGATGTAGGATTTGATGGTCTCTATTATCCAATGGATATCAGGTCATCAAGTGCTCATAATTTAATTCCAAAATGGACCCGAACTTTTATAGATCAAGGGTTTATATTCCTTACCAGCTTCATAAGGGTGGTTAAACATTACTCAAGTAGTTCGTCCAATATCACTATACATCATTGATCAAAGTGCAACGATCTCGTTCCTATGGCTGAAGTTTCCTTTGCAGAAATCCATCGCAATATCGCGGATCGCACCAACATGAATCCATCGTAATATCACAGATCACACTAACATGTGACTTTTCATCGCATTCCTAAGACTCCTACTCTCACATGTGATATGCGATAAGCACAACCAGACTGAACACGATCTAAAAAGGAATACTACATCCTTATTTTGATCAAGCTACTATGTCATTTTTGGTATCAGAGCATAGAGATTGAGTTGACTGCAGTAAACATGTCATCGAGGAGGGGAGTTGGCATAGGTTGAGGGAGACTTGAAGCAAATGCAGTTATACTGGAGGAAATCTGGAGTCTGTGTACAAGGATGGACATAATGGATATTGCTTGGAGGAGAACACCTGATGAAGGAGTTGCCAGTGCTATAGGAGAATATTTTGAGGAAGACGAAGAGGAGGAAAATTAAACTATCAAAGTTATTAAGATGTTGGCTAAAGTAGGTGGAAAACCAAAGGTGGAAATTCCTGTGTATGAATGGAGTATCAATGTAGAAGAGCTAATGGATTGGATCAGTTCATTGGACAAATACTTTGACTATGAGGAGGTTGATGACAAAAAGAAGGTGAAATTTGCAATTACCAGATTGAAGGGTCATGCAACTATTTGGTGGGATGAGCTACAAACATCCAGAACAAGAAAAGAAAAGTCCAAGATCAAGCAATGGGACAAAATGGTGAGTAAAATGAAAGCTAAATTTATGCCAAAATATTATCAGTTAAATATTTTCAAACAGTTACATAATTTAAGGCAAAAAGGAATGTCTGTTAAAGAATATATAGAAGAGTTTTATAGATTGACTATTAGAGTAGGCCATGCAGAGGATGACATGGAGAAGGTATCCAGATATATCAATGGCTCGAGATATGACATACAAGATGAGATCATCTTGCTGAGTCTGAATACCACTGAAGATGCCTATCAAGCAGGTTTGAAGGCAGAAGAGAAGATGTTGAGAAAACAAAATCAGAGGAATAGAGGGGAAAGTTGAGTAAGAGGTAGAAGAACTACTAGACCAAGGTTTCAGCAACATCAAAATGAAGTAGGAAGTTCAAGTAGTAGGTTGCCACAGAGGGGAGATTTTAATAGAGGAATATTTGCACCTAGAGGAAGAGGTCGAGGAAGAGATATTCGGTGTTACACATGTGGAGAATGGGGACACGGATCGTGGGACTATCCTCATAATAGAACAACAAGTCAGAAGAATGTGAATGTGGCTGAGGCAAAGCAAGAAACACCTCAAATTATAGAAAAGGAAGAATCCCCTGAAGTAGGAGAATCCCTATTGTTGAAAAGGGCATTGCTTAAGGTAGAGAAAGAGACTGGAGAACCGGCTCAGAGGAAGAGTTTATTTAGAACTACATGCAAATCCAGAGGTAAATGTTGTAAAGTGATAATTGATAGTGGAAGCACTGATAACCTTGTTTCTACAGACATGGTGGACAAGCTAGGATTAGTGAAGACAATACACCCTACTCCTTACAAAGTGTCATGGTTGCAGAAAGGACATCAAATTATTGTGATAGAACAATGCAAGGTAGAGATACAAATTGGTACTTATAAAGATGTGATATTGTGTGATGTAATTCCAATGGATGTATGCCATGTATTACTGGGAAGACCTTGGTAGTTTGATCGGAAAACTATTCATGATGGGAGGAAAAATACTTATACTCTAGAGAAGGATGGAAATAAACATACACTGCTACCATCGAAGGATGAAGCTGACAAAGGAGCACCTGGAAACAGTGTTATGCTGATGAGTGTAAAGAAGATGTTGCAAGAGGTTGGGAAATGTGAAGAAATGCATTTTGTTGTCATAGGGAGGCCTAAGGTAATTTTGACTTCCACAAACTTAGATGATTTACCTGAAGAAATCAAAACTCCATTGAATGATTTTGCTGATATTATTGTGGATGAGTTGCCAAATGCATTGCCACCAATCAAGAGTATTAGACATCATATTGATCTAATACGAGGAGAAAGTTTTCCAAACAAAGCAACATACAGCTTAAATCCTCAAGAGAATGCAGAAGTTGGAAAACAAGTGCAAGAACTGATGGATAAGGGACTAATCAGAGAGAGTCTTAGTCCATTTGCTGTACCAAGAGTACTTAGTCCAAATAAAGGAGGTGAATGGCATATGTGTATAAATTCTAGAGCCATAAACAAGATCACTATCAAGTATAGGTTTCCTTTACCATGCATGGATGATTTGATGGATTGCTTGAGTGCATCAAAGTATTTTACTAAAATAGATCTGAAGAGTGGATATCATCAAATAAGAATTAGAGAAGGAGATGAATGGAAGACTGCATTTAAAACAAACAATGGGTTGTATGAGTGGTTAGTGATGCCTTTTGGAATCACTAATGCACCTAGCACATTCATTAGATTGATGAATGAAATATTGAAGGAATATGCGGGCAAGTTTGTTATTGTTTATCTTGATGATATTCTAGTTTTTAGTAGAAGTAAAGAAGAACATCTAGAGCATATTAAATTGGTTTTAAGAACTCTGTAGAAAGAGAAACTACTGATAAATCTGAAGAAATGTAGTTTCATGGAAGAAGAATTAATTTACATGGGATTTGTAGTTTCTAAAGAAGGGTTGAAAATGGATCCAGAGAAAGTCCAAGCAATTTGGAACTAGTCTATTCCAAGGAATATATTTGAGGTAAGAAGTTTTCATGGTCTTGCAAGTTTTTATAGGAAATTTATCAAAGGTTTTAGTCAGATTTGTGCACCAATTCTTGAAACAATCATGGAGAATAATCAGCCATTCAAGTGGATAGAAGAAGCAGACAAGAATTTTAAGTTACTGAAGAGGAAAATCACAGAGAAACCAGTTTTAGCTTTACCTGATTTTGAAAAGGTATTTCAAGTTGAAACAGATGCTAGTTGAGTTGCAATTGGAGCAGTTTTGAGTCAGGAACAAAGACCAATATCATACTTCAGTGAGAAATTAAATGAAGCTAAGAAGAAGTATTCTTCTTATGATAAATATTTTTATGCTATTGTACAAGCCTTAAAAAAATGGAGACATTATTTTCTACCAAAGGAGTTTATATTGTATTTTAACAATCATGCATTACAGTTCATAAACAACCAACTGAAATTGAACCAGAAACATGCTAAGTGGGTAGAGTTTTCGCAGAGCTCTACTTTTGTGATAAAACACACAAGTGGTAAGTTGAACAAAGTTGTTGATGCTTTAAGCAGGGTGAATTTCATTGTGCAAGAATTAAAAGTTGGTGTTGTAGGATTTGAAGAAATGGTTGAAATGTATAAAGATGATGCAGATTTCAAAGATATTTATACAGTAGTACAAAATAAAATAGTTCATAACAGAAGTCATTGGTAGATTATCTTATCCAAGGACATTTATTGTTTAAAGGCAACAAGTTGTGCATTCCCAAATGTTCTATGAGGGAAAACATAATAAAGGAGAAACACAATGGAGGATTATTTGGTCACTTTGGACAAGGCAAAACCTTTGCTCAGGTAAATACTTTTTACTATTGGCCAAAGATGCAGAATGATGTTAAGATATTTGTTGAGAAGTGCAGGATATGTCATCATGCTAAAGGGAGAAGCCAAAATACAGGATTGTACCAGCCATTGCCAATACCAGACAGACCATGGGGATGCAGTTAGCATGGATTTTGTTTTGGGGTTACCTAAAACTCAAAGGGGGAATGATTCCATTTATGTTGTGGTAGATAGATTTTCCAAGAGGCACATTTCATTGCATGTAAGAAGACTAGTGATGCAACACATATTTAAAATCTATTTTATTTTATTTTATTTATTTGTTTATTTGTTTATTTATTTATTTTTTTTATTTAAGAAATTATAAGATTACATGGATTGCCTGTGAGTATTGTGTCTGATAGAGATACAAAGTTTGTAGGGAATTTCTAGAGAACTCTTTGGAAGAAATTAGGTGCTAACCTCAGTTTCATTTCAGCATACCATCCTCAAACAAATGGACAAACTGAAGTGGTAATACAAAAGCTTGGGAAACATATTGAGAAGTTTAGTGTATCAAAATCCTAAGCAGTGGAATTTAGCACTAGCTTAGGCTGAGTTTGCTTATAATGACACTCCAAACCGAAGTATTAGAATGAGTCCATTTCAGATTGTTTTTGGGATGAATCCAAGGGGTGTGTATGAGCTCAGAAATTCGGGTAAACAAGAGACAAGAAGTGCAAAAGCTGAAGAGTTTACAGAGCAGATGCAGAGACTTCAAGAAGATGTCAAAGGTAGATAGTAGGAAAGCAATGGAAAATACAAATAGAGAGTAGATATGAAAAGAAGAGAGAAATAATTCCAAGTAGGAGATTTAGTGATGGTGTATTTGAGAAAGGAAAGATTTCCTGCTAAGACTTACAATAAACTAAAAATGAAAAAGATAGGACCATGTAGAATTGTAAGAAAGTTTTCAACTAATGCTTATGAAATTGAATTTCAAGAAGGGATTAGAATATCACCTATGTTCAATGTTGCAGATTTGTATCCATACAAAGAGATAGAGACAAAGCTACAGGAGGAAACTACAAAAGATGAAGTTCAAACTTTGAACTGGGAAGAACAAATTCCAAAGATAGTTAAGAAAGAGGCAGAAGCTGTTTTGGAGAAAAGAGTATCCAAAAGAACTAGAGGACATGTTTATTTTCAATATCTAGTCAAATGGAAAGGACAACCAATGGAGGATGCTAGTTGGTTGACAACACCAGAGTTGCAGAAGGATGGAGTAAACCCTAAAAGTCTGAGGGATGATTCTTTTCTCCCTTGGGAGTCTGATGCAGGAGCATCTGGACTTAGCAAGCATTGTGATGGTTTGTTCACATGTTGTGTCTAAATGAGTTGAATTTCACTGAACTGAGTGGTCAAAAGTCAGTTTTGGTAGAAAGGGTTGGATCTCTCGAAAATGACCTTTACTTCATTATTTTAATAATTAGAAAATTGTCTTATTTTAGACTAAGGGATAATTTGTTAACATAGGTGTGTAATAGAGCTTAGAAAGAGAGATTTGATTGTTAGATTGATAAAATAGAGGTCGATTTGTTAGTACAGTTAGAATAGGATTTGACTCATAAAAGAGAAGAAAATGTAATGGAAAGGGATTAACTAAGATGATCGAGATTTGGGTGAGAGGAGAGAGTTGAGTGATAGATAGGTTTTTGAGATTGAGACAGAGGTTAGTTAAATTGTTGTAACTGAGTTGAGAGGGCCAAGACTCTATAACTACTATTATATTGAAGAAAATGATTCAGTGTGAAACTGTGTGTTAATTCTGGTGAAGAATCTCATTTACCTCTGTGAATTTGCGTTCTGAAACTTAATAAGGTATTTTCTCTGTTTTCATACTTTAATTGTAAATCTCAATGTTTATGTGTCAATCACAGTCATTTAGTATTAAGGGCGTAGGAATAGATCTGGATTGTTAGATTGTTAGATCTGTTAAATTGATGGTGACTAGCAATTGCAGGGGTAGGAGAGCACGAACTTTCTTGATCATGGTTAAAGCCCTGCACTCACTCCTAGCCATCGATCTCAGTTTCAAACTTTGGTCAACTGCGGGGGTTAGGCCTGTTTTTAACCCGTGTGCTAGTTGAAGACTCGCAAGCCGTAGGATTTGATGGCCTCTATTATCCAATGGATATTGGGTCATCAAGTGCTCGGAATTTAATTCCAAAAACAGACCCGAACTTTTATAGATCAAGGGTTTATATTCCTTATCAGTTCCGTAAGGGCGGTCAAACATTGCGCAAGTAGCTCATCCGATATCATCAAAGTGCAATGATTTCGTTCTTGTGGCCAATGTTTCCTTTGCAGAAATCCATTGCAATATCGCAGATCGCACCAACATCAAATCCATTGCAATATCGTGGATCGCACCAACATGTGACTTTTCATCGCATTCCTAAGACTCTTCCTCTCGCACGCGATATACGATAAGCACAACCGAATTGAACATGATCTAAAAAGGAATACTACCGCCTTATTTTGATCAACCTCCTGCGTCACTCCCCCTTGAAGGGATTTTGAAATTTTGTTAACATGAGAATTATTATTTGAGTATTTTTCTTTTTTAGTTCATCAAAGATATTGTTTTGAGTCTTCCCCACAAGAAACTCTTACTGCTTGTTGGTATGGCATGTAGTCGTGCAACTCCTGTTGAAAATGAAGCTATGAAATTCAATAATTACTATAATATGTTATCACTCTGTAATTTCCCTAGGCTATGGAGAGAAACACAGAGGTAAACACAAAACCACTTGCAAATCTGGGATCTATCCCTTCCATCTTTAGAGAGGGATATCTATTTTTGATTTAGATTTTTGTCTTAAGGTATTATGCTAGTTATTGAGTTTTGAGATTGGTTTTCTTAAAGATTTGGTTGAAAATTGCAAGGAAAGTCCATTGGGTATGGAGTCATGAGTCTTTGGGTGATCAAATAAAAAAATAATAAAGCAGTTGTAACAGGGCAAGATAGGAAAATATTTGGATACTTTAAAGTATCTATGGAGTGTAAAGGATGAAAATGATTTAAGTTCAATTAAATATAAAGCATGCTAAGATGAATTCTATACTTAACATCAGAGTGAAAACATTAATATTGTTTACAAGCCAGAGCAGAGTACATTTAAGAAAATCCAACCCTTAATCTTCTTGAAACAATAAAGATAGAAAACATATGGAAAACTGAGAAAATAACAATTTCACATGAGAAAGTACATCACCAAATAGTTTGAAACGAGAATCCTGGAACAAAAAATCTCTGTATTATTGAAAATTGATCACTTCAGTATAATGCACAACTTACATCAAATGTGGCTCCTTTCTTTGTACAAGTTCCAACTTATACTAAGTCTTATTACAACATATTTATAGTTTTCTTACTAAACTAACTTCAGGTTCCAAAAAAGAATTGATTACAAAATAATATCTAACAATTTTTTGGAAAAATCTAAATCATAAACTGTTGAGATTAATGTAGAAACAATTCAAACCGAACCCTATATTAGGATTTTGTTCCTGTTTTATAGGATTCTGTTCTACTTCCCCAAATGTGTGTTTGTTTCTATATATATATATATATATATATTTCTTTCATTTAATGAATGAGGTAGAGTGTGTATTGCAAAGGCAATCTTATAGGTGGTGTTTCACACATGTAAGCTACTCAGTAGTTTAATAAAGTTGATTCATTATATTTTTGACATGGTATTAGAGCTACAGGGCCGAGGAAGCCTATAACCCTGAGTGGAGGCAGAAGTTTCACCGACGCGTTTGGAGGGCGATCATCGCGGTTTATAAAGGAACAATCATGCCAATTTCACCTCTATACTTACACGTTATTTATTAAGTAGAACAACATGAATGCGCATTGGAAAATCGCGCCGACCTTGAGGTGAAAAAGCTGTGTGGTTTTTTGTGGTGCGCTGCCATCTGAGAAGAGTGGTGCCATTTGAGTGAGAAGAGGTGGTAGATCAATGCTATAGGTGATTCGTTGCCAGATCACTGTGGAGGAGATCTCTACGAACTGGAGTTGAATCCAGTTCTTTGCATCATAGGTCGAATTGTCAATTGAGGAGGAGTGCAAAGAAATAGCCACTGTAGAAGTTTGTTGCTCTGGTTTTTGAATTGAATTCGACTTTAATTTGAAAACACAACACATCAAGTAAGAAGGTGCCCAACCCATATGATCAAGACTATTGAGGAGGCCATGGATTACTCTCATGGTATTGAGAGTGGGATCTAGCCCTGCAGATCCGAGTTATCGATTGGGCTCATCGTGGTGGCCTGAAAACCGCAAGGTAATTTGAGTACAACTACAAGCGAGCGTGATAAGGATTTGGTGGTGCGTGGCAGTTATCTGTGAAGAGAATGCCAGATCATCAGTGGTGCGTGGTAAGAAGGAGGAGAATACCGCAGGAGGTTAGGATAGCCATGGAAAAGATTGCATAGAGGAGTCATGTGAGGCTCATCAACAGAAGAAGGGAAAAAAATCAGATCTGCATGTGAGGGCTTTGATTCTGGGCGTGATATAAGTGGCATATGGTTAGAATTCTCCTACAGGGAATCCAGATCTGGGGATTATCTCTTCTCAAGTACAGATTGCAGGCCTCCTTCTAAGCCTCGTTTGCTCTAGTGTGATCTATACATGGTCATTCGCTCTACCAATTCGCTCAGTTGCTTGAAAGGAGGGAAATACATTGCGAGGGAGGTCACGGTGATATTATTTTAAGTCACGTGAAAGGAGACTTGTTTTTTCTAATTGAGTTTTTTAAATTAAAGAGTCTAATTCAATTATTTAATTAAAAAAAAATATGGAGGTTATTTAATTAAAAGGAGGGGGCTCTATATTACTTTGAGGGGCGATTATTTAAAAAAAAAGGGAATTGAAGTAACTTTTTTTTTGAAGAAAAAAAGAGGGGGCGATTGAAAAAAGGGGTTCTGGGCTCTTTTTTTTGGATTAGGCATTTGAGACAGTTTATTTTTAAGAAGATTGAGGTTGTTTTATTTAATTGTTTAGGTTGAAAGTTTTTTTATTCATTCAACATGAATAATCACTTAGAAGAAGCTTACCTCAATGAAAACAACAAGTTGAATGGATCCAATTACTTTGGTTGGAAATTCAAGCTCCAGACCCTGCTTGAGGGACAAAATGCATGGACGATTGTGAACAATGATGAGGTGAAGCCCAAACTCGTTGCAAGGGGAACAACATCAAAAATCCAAGACTAGGACAAGCATGAGACTAAGGCGAGAATGTTCCTGAAATTGTTAGTCAAAGATTGCATTATTCCCCATATCCGTGATTACAAAACTGCACCAGAGATCAGGAAGATGCTCAAGGATCCCTGTGAGGTCAAGAACACCAATCGATTTCTGCTCTTGAAGAGCAAGATTCTCTCCATCAAGATGGAGGATAATGAGACAATTTTAGCATTCATTTCCCAGATCAAGGAGCTCAAGAACAAGCTGGGTGATATCGATGAAGTTATATTAGATAAAGATTTGGTCATGATTACCATGAATGGTATGAATGATGAGTATCAGATGTTCATTGCTGGCTTGAATGCAAGAGAAAAGGCCCCTATGTTTGAAGAATTGATAGGGATCCTCATGCAGAAGGAGGAAAGGCAACTGACTCATAAACCCCAGAGTTCAGATCTGGCCTTAATGGTGAAGAAGAAGCCCTTCAGAGGAAATTCAAATGCAGCACAAAAGAGCAGTGCAGCCCTACGGAGAAATGACTTTGCGACCAAATGTTTTTATTGTGGTAGAACTGACCATATAGCCAGATATTGCCTGAAAAAGAAGTTTGATGAAGGTTGGAAGAGACATAATAAGCATGCATGTCATTTTTTTGATGAGTAACAAAGTTAGAACATCAGACTATTCATATTTGACTTTGCACTTTCAGCTAAGGAGGATGAAGCTGATACCTGGTTTGTTGACTTAGCTACATCCAGCCACATGACAGGGAAAAAATAGTGGTTTGAGTACTTCAAAGAAACCAATAGTGGAGCAAACATCTATATTGGCGATGATAGAGGGTACCAAATCAAAGGTTATGGTAATATTCCTGTTGGTTTGCCTGATGGAAATATTAGACATATCCATAATGTGATGTATGTATTAGGGATAAAAAAGAATCTGTTCTCTGTTTCTACTATAACTGATCAAAATCTCAAGGTAGACTTTTATAAATCATATTGTGTCATTAAAGACCTATTTGATTGTATGAAGCCTATTGCATCAGGTATTCATGTGGGAGGATTATACAAGCTAAATGTCAAAAGCGCATCACATTAGGCATTGGCATCATCTACGATGACTACAGTGGACTTATGGCACTAGATTTTCAACCATATTAACTTCAATGATTTGTTTCTTTTACAGAAAAGAGGTATGGTCGAAGGTCTTCCTATTTTAAAATCTGCTGAAATTGATTGTGATGCATGTGCACTGGGAAAGTTGCATAGAGATGAATTTCCTGTGAATCCTGATAGAAATAAGAGAGATATACTTGAGCTGGTACACATAGATCTATGCAGGCCTATGCAAACAAGATCATTAGGTGGTGCATACTATTTTTTACTGTTTATTGATGATTGTACTAGATTTACTTGGGTGTATTTGCCCAAGAAGAAGAGCAACACTTTTGAATATTTCAAGGAGTTCAGAAGTATGGTTGAAAATCAGACAGGTCAAAGAATCAAGATTCTATGCTCGGATCAAGGGGGAGAGTATAAGAAAGCTTGTGTACTCAAATACTACAAAGAAATGGGATACGACAACAGTTTACAGTACCCCACACTCCTCAACAAAATTAGGTTGCAGAGAGGAAGAATATAACCCTTGTGAAGTGTGCTCGCAGTATGTTAAAAGGTAAGAATCTTTCTAACGGATTTTGGGCTGAAGCGATTAATACTGCAATATCTAAAGAATAAGAGTCCAACAAGAAGTTTAGATTTCAAAACTCCTTTTGAATATTTATGGTTATAAGCTTGTAGTTAAGCATTTGAGAGTTTTTGGGAGTAAAGCCTTTGCCCATATCCCAAAGGAAGATAGAAATAAACTTGATTCAAAGGCCATCAAATGTATCTTTGTTGGGTATTGTACAAAATTTAAGGCTTACAAGCTATTTTATCCCTCTACTCATAAAGTTTTTGTGACCAGAGATGTAGTGTTTAATGAGCAAGTTAATGATGGAATCCATGAGACTAGTAATGAAGATTGGCACATGCCCTTGTTGGTGGAAGAAGGAAGTGATGAATCAGGTGACAACAATGAGTAGATGCAGCAACAACAACAGGAAGGGAAAGAAGATGATGTAGCTATCAAGCCAAGTCCAGAAAATGATGATTAGACAACGTTTTAAGCTACCCCACCACTCAGGAGATCAGGTAGGAAATCTCAGCTGCCAACAAGATATAGGGAAAATTATTTTATAACTAGTACGATGAATGTTGCTGAACCCTCTAGTTATAAAGAATCCAGTCGATATAGTGAATGGAGGGCTGCTATGGAAGAGGAATATGAATCAATTCTCAAAAACAAAACTTGGGATATAGTTAAATTGCCTAAAGGCAAACAACCCACAGGGTGCAAATGGCTGTATAAGCCTAAATTCAAAGTAGATGGGAGCATAGATAAGTATAAAGCTAGGCTGGTTGCAAAGGGGCATTTGCAGCAAGAAGGCATAGATTATGATGAAACATTTTCCCCTGTAGCTAAATTAAACACAATCAGAATGATAATTGCTTTAGCTACCAAACACCATTGGATGATTCACCAACTAGATGTTAAATCTGAATTTTTAAATGGGGACTCAAAAGAAGAAGTCTACTTAGTGCAACCTGAGGGGTTTTTCAAACAGGCTGAAGAACATTTAGTTTCCATGTTGAAGAAAGCAATGTATGGACTAAAATAGGAACCTAGGTCATGGTATGACAAAATTGATTCATTTTTCCTGCAACATGGTTATAAAAGGAGCAAAAAGTACCCAAATATTTATACTATGTTTGATAAAGAGGAGAGGATTGTTTTGATTTATTTATGTGTAGATGATCTAATCATTAGAGGGAATGTTGATGACTTCATTAAAGAAATCAAAGAGCAGATGTCACAAGTTTTGGAGATGAAAGACCTTGGAGAGCTACACTACTGTTTGGGTTTGGAAGTTTGGAGGGCTTCTGGACAAACCTTTCTGTCACAAAGTAAGTATGTAAGGATCTTACTGGAAAAGTTCAAAATGGACCAGTGCAAAGCTGCAACAACACCTTTACAAAAGAACTTAAAACTTCAGAATGCTGATGGATCTAAGGAGGCAGATGCGACATTGTATAGACAACTGGTTGGGATTCTAATCTACTTGACTACAACTAGACCTGATTTGGCTTATGCAGTCAGTGCATTGAGCCAATTTATGTCAAAGCCCCTTGAGAGCCATTGGGTTGCAGCTAAAGGTGTTGTAAGGTATCTCTAGGGAACCTTAGATTTTGGTATTGTTTATATTGATTCATGTGATGTTAGATTGACAGGTTTTTCAGACTCCGATTGGGCTGAAAATATAAATGACAGACGATCCATAATAGGCTATGCATTCAAAATTGGATCTAGGGTCATTACATGGAGTAGCAAAAAATAAGCTATGCATTCAAAATTGGATCTAGGGTCATTACATGGAGTAGCAAAAAGTAGAACACAGGATCCTTGTCTTTTGCAGAAGCTGAATGTCAAGCTATGTGTGCAACAACATGTGAAGTTGTTTGGTTGAGGAGACTTCTCCTTGATGCTGGAGAAGAACAATAGGTTACAATAGTGTTCGAATGCGACAACCATAGCTCCATCAAACTTACAAATAATCCAGTATTTCATAAGAACACAAAGCATATCGATACACAGTTTCATTTTGTAAGGGAGAAAGTTCAGTAAAAAGAAATCCATATTGAGTATTGTAATAGTTGTAACAAAGCTACTGATATTTTTACCAAACCTCTTGGTAGAATCAAATTTGAGTTGTTTAGGGAAGTATTAGGCATAGCTGTGAATCCATTTCTCCATTAAGGGGGAGTGTTGAGATTAATGTAGAAAGAATTCAAACCGAACCCTAGATTAGGATTCTGTTCCTGTTTTATAGGATTTTGTTCTACTTCCCTAAATATGTGTTTGTTACATATATATTCCTCATGTAATGAATGAGGTAGAGTGTGTATTGCAAAGGCAGTCTTACAGGTGGTGTTTTACACCTGTAAGCTACTCAGTTGTTTAATAAAGTTGATTCATTGTATTCGTTGTATTTTTGACATAAATTAAAGATAAAATCAATCATTGGAAAACTACATGAAATCTGGAATTACTGGAAAATATTTAGCCTTCAAATCCAAATTTGGTTTTTAAATGTTGATCCTCTATATTGGAATCTAGAGAGGTTGAAGTTGTCTTCACAAAACTTGCCAGCTTCCCTCTCAAATTTGATTAACTCTGCAACCTATATCAACTAGTTGTCCCTTTGACTACTATTTATGAGCCAAAAAATCTGGTAGTTGCCCTCTCAAATATGATTAACTCTGCAACCTATATCAACTAGCTATCCCTTTGATTGCTATTTTTGAGCCAAAAAATTTGAAAATAATTGCATGTTTGTGATGTTTTCCACCTAGTTGATCAATAAATTATTTGTAGTTTGGAGTTTAATCAAATTTATATGTCCAACCATTTTCCCATAGTCTTTGCCTTCATAATTGTCACAAAATATTTGGAAGAAACTATTTTGAATAATATTTCTAAATGTTTTACTTAAATCTGTAAATGCATTTCATAAAATAAAATTTAAGAAAACTTGAATGATTTAATAAACCATCCTCTTGTTTTGAAATCCATGTCTTGTTTTTAAATCAATGTCTTGTTTTTCCTTCCATGGATTTTAAAAACCATGTCCTATTTTTCCATGGTTGGTAAATTATTTTTACTTTACCCTTTTACTCTTGTAAATTGTTTTGGATAAGTATCTATCAAAATTCCATTTCCTGTGGATTTATCCTCTTTATACCATAGCAAAAAATTTCTTTCTTCTCTATCAAAATTTCATTTTTACTCACCCTCCCTTTACTTTCACATGTAACCTCATTTACTTTCACCTGTAAGTCTCCTTTCACCTCCCTCAGTCGCATTTTACTTAGCCTCCTTCATTCCTAAACTTATTTCATAACATATAAAATTTTCCTTATTTCCTTTCCCGCTACATTTTTATTTCCACTGTAAAACACAGTGAAGGTGAAACGAATTTTTTGGAGGGGGTAGGGTAGGTTAAATGTCAAATAGACAACCCCCTCAAAAATTCATCGATAACCCTTATTAATAAATCACACATCTCGACATCTCGAGGCATTTTACATTTGGAAAGTTTAATGCATGAAGTGCAGGGTGGGGTAATAGATTGTGATTTGACTTTTCAATTTTGACTTGGGATTGACGTATTTAGCATAAAAGAAAATATGGTTCCTATAGTTTATAGATTAGATGGCTAATTTATTTTTAAATTAATTTTAATAATTCAAATAAATAATTTCACACTTTAGGCATTTTTCTTTGTTTTGTGGTTTTGAGGAGAAAACTTCAACTTGCTCTATCTTTTGATTCAGAAGTTGGTTTGAAGCACTAAATATACCATTGGAAATTTGCTTCTTAGCACTTTACTATGAAAGCACCTACAACATGATTTGATCTATATTTTATATGAAAACAATATCCCAAACATTCAGACATGTCTTGACCATAGGACTTTAAGAACTAAATGGCTCCTTGGACAAAGAAACCTTTAGGCTATGACACCTAGTGACTTATAGGATAAAATAACCAAAATTACTAACAAGAGGTCAACACCACTAATTCCTATTATAGGACAGTAACACAGTACACCCAAAAAACTCCTTACTTTAGACAAATTTCTAGGAACTATCCACTTCATGAGAGCCTCCATCTTTCTAGGGTCCATCTTAAGCTTCCCTCCATTAATCACATACCCAAAATTCACCAAATATTGATGGGAAAACTCACATTTCTTGATGTTTAGTAGAAGTTGGTGCTTGTTTAAAGTCTATACCACCTACATGAAGTGTGAGATGTGCTCCTCCTACATAGCAATGTAAACCCATATATCATCCAAATAAACTATAACAAATGAATATAGATAGAGGCATAATACATCATTTATCAGTCTCGTAAATGTATTTGGTGCATGGCATAAACAAAATTCATACAAACCTTGTGTACTTTTGAAGAGAGTCTCCTAGGTGTCTTCTTCTTCGACTCAAACCTGATGCTATCTAGATTTTAAGTCCATCTCAGTGAAGTATTTTATGTACTAAAAAATATCTAATAGCTCATTCATCTTGGCTAGAGGGTATCATTTCATGAGCATAATAGTGTTTGATGCCCTATAATTGATGCACATTTACCAAATCCCATACCTTTTTGGTAAAATTATGATGGGTGACCTATAAAGTGAGGTGATTGGTCAAATGACACTCTTCTCTAATATTTGTTGTAATTGCTTCATTACCTCATTTTATTCCATAATCATGAGTATTTATATAGCTCAATATTCAATAATGGAGGGTCTAGAAGTAATTAGGTTTTTTGTTACACTTCTCGCTTAGGTGGTATCCTTTTTGGATCTTAGAAGACCCCCAAGTATGCCTATAGAAACCCTTCCAATTTATGTTTCTATTCTTTAATACACCCTTCTAGGGATACTTTTTGTAATATCCCTCCCCTACATATAAATATATAAAATAAATAATAATAAATAATAAATAATACAAAATAAATAATAATAATATATTAATAATAAGTCACTTCATATAAATAAATAAAATAAATCAATAAAATTTAATAAAATGATATTAAAAATATACAACGAGAATAAATAAAAATAATAAAACAAAATTACTAAAAACTCTAAATAAGAATAAATGAGAAATAAAACAAAGAAAACAATTAAAAATCAGTAAAGCTATCAAAAAGAAGAAAATAAAACAGAAAGCTAAAAAACAATCAAAGTTGCATGTACCATGGAGTGTGTGCATGTGGTTCCCATTCGCAATGTTTGTTCTATTATAGATGGTGAAGAAGATGAGAGCATTCGTTGCATTCCCATCTTCCAAGATTCTATCTTCATATCTTTGGGAAAGAATTGGGTTTCTAAAGACTTTAGGATCCACTGGCAGTAGTACGTTGATTGAGGGCTGGGGGTGGCCGTTGAGCAAATCCTTGTGCAATGAGCCCTCTGGTTGGGTGGGAGAGTCGTCCTCCAAAACTTGTTGAAACCGTAGGCATTTGAGTGAAACGACTATTGAAATTTAAAAAACAAAGAAAAAAATAGTTGTATAAAATTTAATTGGAGAAATTTTTGTGGCAGGCCGCAAAGATATTGGGCACAGTTTCTCTGAGCCGCAAGCTTTGGGAAGCTTGATCTCTTCTTCTTGTTAAAAAAAAAATTAACCCTTGAATATTTTGTAGAGAACACCATTTTTTTTTTAAAGGGTTTTTATCAAAATTTTGACAAGAATTCATTAGTTGAAGGCTTAAATTAATTTCTAAATTTTG
>APFE030003097.1:0-10499 GCA_000404065.3 Pinus taeda
ACTAGCATTTGCACCTAATGCTGCAAAGGAAACGCCGTAAGGCATAGTGCGTGGAAGAATATTGAAATGTGAATATGCTTTTGCGGGCTTTTTTGAAAGCAAGGGTTGATGATTTCGAGTTTTAATTTGAGGAAGCCATGCCGAACACTGCTAAAATGGAATGCAAGCAGCCATAAATATGCACTGAACCTGCCTAGAGACCTTTGTTTGTAGCTGGTAAAGACTGTGGAGTTAAAGGCGAAGATAAATGAATGAATCCATGCGAACAACAACCGGGCAACCATATTGACTTGGAAAGGGCTATTCAAACGGGAAATTAAAATATGAAGATATATTGAAAACATGTATTATACTCATTAAAATCAATTTTTTTTGTCAACAAATTATGTTAAAACCCATTGACAATGAAATGGTTGTGAGGACATTAACTATCAAAATGGTATCGATCTTGAAACATCCATTTTTAAGTTTGAAATGGAAAACACAAATAGTTGTGAGGACAGAAACTATCAAAATGGTATTTGATGTTGAAACATCCTTTTCTAAGTGTGAAATGGATGTCTTTCTCAGAGGGAACGCCTTATGGCAATCCACTATACAAACAAGTAATTGCAATGGGTGAAAGGTTGGGGTCATGAAGAGTGGACTCAATTTTCAGACTCCCCACCTGAGATTCTTTCCCCAGTTCAGCCCACTCTCTCATGTATATGGTAATATATTCTTCCTTGATGGGAGAGGAAAATGAAACCCAGGCAGAGCATGGGGAGGGTGCTCAAGGGACCCATGAGAAAAGACCAGACTAAAATTTGCTCAAGCATGAGCATGTGACCAAACCACAAATAATATTTGCAGGACACATTTTCTGCAAAGGCCTAAAACTAACATCCAAATTAGAGATTTGAGACATGAAAATTGCAGAGGACTCCAAAATTAACATTGACATTATGAATGGGGTGGCCTTCCCCACTAGCATTAACTTGTCAAGAATTATTACTGAAGATAAATCATTGACCTCAAACCTAAAACAATAAGTTTTATGCAAGTCTATATACCATTTAACTCATAAACCAATGCACTTACTTATAAGGGGGCTGATCTCAGCACAAGAGATTCAGATGAACAAATCATCTTGCAGTAATAGTCTCAGCATTAAGCAATATCTGGCACAATCTAAGCAAGGTTTTCTTGGGAGTTAGGAGAATCCACCAACAACCAAGCAGAAGTGATGAAATTTTAATATATTATCAAGGTCTAGAAAATATCTAATCAAGGGGAATCAGAAGTTAATTTTAATTGGAGACTCCTCAATCATAATTAGGAAGAGATGTGAAACCCAAGTTAATCCAGATTGTTAACAGGAGGTTAAGGGATCTCAAACAGTTTTATGTTTATAGAATAAAACCAGGTTTTGAGGGTCTGCGATAGCCTGAATAATACCATAGAAAAGGAGATTGTGAAAATAAGTGTTGGAATGCTGAGTATAAATGGTGGGGGTTCCTATCAAACTCTTACCTCCCATGATATTAAGTTCTACAAGCCATAGGATATGAATGCTAATGAGATTATGGAAAAATGGTGTGTCACTTTTGAGTTCACCAGATGGGCAGTAAATTTAGCCAGACCTTATCTTTCATTCCTACGTGTGTGGGGGAGGAACGAATAATTAAATGAAATGATGGGCCTGAGCAGTGAAGGTGGGATTTTCTATTTACTCATGTTTGATATCTGCAGGCACTAAAGGAATGACAACTCAGTTTGATTTTTAGATTTAATATTACTTTCCTCAGTTCAGTAGTCTGGTAAGGTCCAGTGGTTTGGATTTAACCCATCTTTCCAAGTGAACTGGGCCTCCAATATTGGATTCCACCTCAGTGATATGACCTCATTTGATCCAAATGGAACACACTTGTATATGATAATGTAGCCCTAATGTTCAACTTTTAGGTAGACTATGGCCTTAGTGAGCATGTTTTCTTCTAAATCCAGGTCTTACTACACATTGTAAGGAAGTTGTTACCTGTGCAGTTGTTATTGGTGTAGTACCCAGATTGTTGGCCAAAAAACGCTTATCTTCACGAAGATCTGCATTGTGAATACAATTCACCACTGAATCAGCTTGACAAGTTAGATATGTGTCTCATAAAATGCAGAGCAGGCAGCAGAGGTTAGAATGTTTTCAATCTGCTTTTGTAAAATGCTTGAACTGTGAGATGTCATCAGAGAATTCACCAATTTTACAAACATGACATGCTGATGAAATTCTTTCAGTGAGAAGTAATAAGTTAACTGTTCAAGATTATCATACTATCTGATTGAGAGGGAAATAGCAGGCAAAAGGTAAACATGATATAGCTAATTTCTTTATGTTAGTTATTCTGGATGGATTTGGAAGTCCTATGAATTTACTTTGGTAATTTCTGTACATTAATATGAATGAATAATTAAATGAAATGATGGCTCTGAGCAGTGAAGGTGGGATTTTCTATTTACTTATGTTTGATATCTGCAGGCACTAAAGGAAGGAAAAGTCAGTTTGATTTTTATATTTAATATTACTTTCCTCAGCTCAGTAGTCTGGTAAGGTCCAGTGGTTTGGATTTAACCCATCTTTCCAAGTGAACTGGGCCTCCAATATTGGATTCCACCTCAGTGATATGACCTCATTTGATCCATCAATGGTATGCCTAGAAGTCACCGAGTACTTTCATTGGCATTGGGAAGTGCCTCAACATGAAGGTTATAAAAAAATGGAGGTCATAGGCACTATCTATTATGAAATTCTAGACTTGCTTCAAGATCAGAGGAGCACACGCCATATTGAGGATATAAAAGTGGCATTTTCTCACTACAGTAGCAATATGACAAGCCCTATTGAATTTCAGCGCTACAAGAACACTAACCTATCAAAATTCGTGGCTCATCAAGACATAATGCATCAAGAATTCGGAGGACATAAGTATTGCTAGGAGCTCACATCCTCTGACTTCTCTTCCAAAGATTCTATCGATTCTGTTAGAGTAGCAGTTAAAGATAAAGAAATAGGCCAGCAATACAACCAATGGATTTGTTATTGATTGAAAACTTTCTGCTGAGTTTCTTCTTCTTATTATACAGTCTTGTAGATTATGCCCTCCGCAAAATTACTATGATGTATGACCAATCAGTTATAATTTTCCTGTAGTTTTCAATGCGGAATTTATTTATTTGTGTGAAGAAATTGGCTAGCAATATATGTGGCCAAACTTACTTGATGAGATCTATGTAGTCCATTCCTATTTCAAATGCTTGACTAAATATTGCTTCCATTATTTGACTTCTGATTTGTTTATTTCTGTTTATTTCAATATTTTATGTTCATCTTTTTGTAAATTTTATTTCAGATGTTTAATCAACAAAGTTTCTCTCAGATATCTCTTGCCTTAATGGAAGATGATCTTATTCCAAATTTTCCGAGTGACAAACTTTGGAATCAGATTCCATAATTTGGGAATGAAAGGTTTTTCCTTGAGAGAGCTTGGATAGTGATTACTGATTATTCCAGGTGAGGGCAGAGTCTTCCCAAAACCTCTGGTCTTGTGAGATCCTATGTGTTGGTACTGGCTGAAAAGGTCTATCAGATTTATTTAGCTTTTTTGCTATGTGAAAAGAGTAATGTTGTTTATGTATGCTTTAGAAGTATTGCAGACATAGAAGGCCTGGATAAACCTTGTGTAATTTCTCTGCTACCAGTGGTTTGTTGTTTGGACTATAATGTACCTGAAAGAAAATGGCGAACCAATACTTCAATACTGATTTGACCTAAAATTAAAAGCAGAAATATAATAGACATCAAGCTCAAAAGATCAAAAGTAAGAGCTAGAAGCATAAAATAAGTATTGGGCACACTCTCACAAGTTACAACCAAGAAGATTGTGGGCTTTTCCATCAAGCATAATGGCTTAAGCCAGCAGCATAAAAAACATAACTGAAACCAAGTTCATATGATACTGAAATTCCCAGTTCATACTTCAGAGAGAGGACAATAGCTTTCTCTAGCTCATCTATCTCTTCTTCAGATAATGAAACATGCATACCTCTGAATTATTCGGTAAGAAACAACCAGATGGTTTAGAAAGGTAATTCAGAGATAAGTAATTGAACACATAAGACAAATTTTGAAAGGCCTAATTGGCTGTATTTATAAAAATAAAAAAAGCTATTGCACATCCATGTTGTATTCCATAAGAAAGGTGGTACTTATATAACCCTTAGAATTCTTCGAGGGGACAGCTGAGCTTTCAGTCCTGCAAATGATGAATACACTAAAGAAATCCTCACTTAGTATCGTCCCTGGACCCAGTCCTCCTCTATCCATTAAAGAAACCCGACACTTGAGAATTTAATTATTCTCATTTTCTTTGTCTAATGTTAAGGTCAGATTGGGCTTTATCAGGCCAGTGAAAGTAGGGTCACAATCAGGGTTTTTCAGGGTTTTATTCTCATTAAGTGACATGTTAGGGTTTTATTCTCTTAAGTAACATGTTTGCAACTTTGCCCCTTGTGGGCCAATGCACCTCCACAAAGAGGGCATTCAAATAACAGAAGCCATCATGTGTTCCACCTTTTGATAGGTGGTAGATACTCAGCAGATTAAAGTCTGAAAGAAGAATTGTAAAGTCATTCTCTTACATCTGAGTGTAGTACCCTTTTGAAGCATAACGCTCCTGAAAAATCAATATAAAAGCATTTCTCTAGACAGAATGCATCAAGAATTCGGAGGACATAAGCATCTATATAACATTTAACTCATAAACCAATGCACTTACTTATAAGGGGGCTGATCTTAGCACAAGAGATTCAGATGAACAAATCATCTTGCAGTAATAGTCTCAGCGTTAAGTAATATCTGGCACAATCTAAGCAAGGTTTTCTTGGGAGTTAGGAGAATCCACCAACAACCAAGCAGAAGTGATGACATTTTAATATATTATCAAGGTCTAGAAAATATCTATATTACAACCAAGAAGATTATGGGCTTTTCCATCCAGCATAATGGCTTAAGCCAGCAGCATAAAAAACATAACTGAAACCAAGTTCATATGATACTGAAATTCGCAGATCATACTTCAGAGAGAGGACAATAGCTTTCTCTAGCTCATCTATCTCTTCTTCAGATAATGAAACATGCATACCTCTGAATTTTTCGGTAAGAAACAACCAGATGGTTTAGAAAGGTAATTCAGAGATAAGTAATTGAACACATAAGACAAATTTTGAAAGACCTAATTGGCTGTATTTATAAAAAGAAAAAAAACTATTGCACATCCATGTTGTATTCCATAAGAAAGGTGGTACTTATATAACCCTTAGAATTCTTTGAGGGGACAACTGAGCTTTCAGTCCTGCGAATGATGAATACTTTTAACTTTAAGAGGCATGCACTGATTCCCTTTAACTTGGAACTAATTTTGGACAACTCTGCATTCCTAAAGAGCCCACCTCTTTCACACAAACACAACGCAGAGAAGCCTACGCAGAAACACTCAATTGGAAATCCACAATCCACATCTCTTTCAGTTTAGAGATGTTTTATGAATGACTTCTATTTCCTACTTAAAGTCTAGGCACTTTACATGAGGAAAGGATTGGTAACAGCATAGTTCTATAGGAGTGTAGTTATTTCCATCAGAGCACATTAGACTAGGTATTCTCACATGCAAAACTAGGCACAACAATCAAGATCAGAATTAGGGTATTAGGGTTAGGATTTCTTACCTAGCCTACAATGAACTGATTTAGGGTTTGTGATTGTAAATTCTAACTGATTTCCTTTTCTATAAAGGAGATATAGGATGGGCCACTCAGATGATTAGTGAGTTTATGTGTTTGACCTATAGCATTAGAGGCTATAGTTTTCCAGATATAATAAAACAGTGATGCAGATTTAAAATCTTTGCTTTCCATTATATTTTTGTAGTGTTTCCAGCAGCATGTGTTTCTAGATTCTAGTATTCAGAGATTGCAGTTTTGATAGGTTTCAGTTTTTAAGCTATCTAGGGCTTATTTATAATTTCAGTGCAGAGTCAGCTTATCATGGCTTGAGAAATATCAACATGAGACTACATGGTATTGAAGAATATTTGGCAAGCCAACATCTTCGCATGCTCATGAATTGTTCAGTCAAGAAAGACATCAAAAATAAGTCTTTGGTAAGGGATGTGCACTTGGCAGAGACAGCCCTACTCAAGTGTCATTCCACACTTGCTATGATCAAGAGGTAGGTCCTTAACCACTGGCTTCATGCTGACAGAGATGAAATCTGATCACGGTAAAACTCCCAATCCAAAAAACCAGTTTTGATTTAGGCTAAAGACATCAACCAACATACGAAACAGTAAATTAAAGAAACTTAACTACGAAGGGATATCTGAATAAAAGATACATAACATCCTGGCTATATAACGGTGCATATAAACACAGAACAGCACAAACGTTGAATTCAGTATACCATTCTGCATGAGCCCTATATCATAAATCTGAATACACAATTTTTTATAAACATTCATGCAATAACTAAGAGTGTAGGATGTCATTCTATGATACTCATGATTTTAATCGAACTTGCAATATCAAACAGAATAGAACCCGTTCAGGGTCCTATGTATGCATGCCCAAGTAAAAGAGACAAAAAGAAACAAAGAAGCTCTGGGCTCTGAATTTGCAAGTAGTTTATACCTCTATTAAACTTCTGGCCAAGTTGAGTTTCACAGTATACTGGGTATACTATACCTTTTATTCTTTTGTGGGGGGAGCATGGTATAGTAAGAGAGGCAAGCAACGAGGGACTTACATGTAGCTTTTCCAAAGTTTTTGTCAAGGAAGTGAAGATCCATACAATAAAGAAAGTATCAAGAACAGCGACAGGTAATACAAGGAAAGTCCTTGCTCTTCCAGAAACATCATTTATATTCCCAACATTTTCTACAAGCTCCAGTGCCTCTGAAGCCACAAAGTAGATTGCTCCAAGAAGAACCACTTTTGATGTAATTCCCCCAAGAGTAGGTCGCACCACACCATAACCCATAGAAACCACAAGAAGGAGAAGCCGAGAGACAGTCTTCTTAATAGCCATAAAAGTGATTGCCCAGGTAGTGATACTCATTGGTCTACGCCCAGTTGCATTAAAATTGGCATATTCGAAATACCACAAGGTCATCTCAAGCATTCCAAGGGATATCACTGCTGTTATGCAGTTTTGAAGCTGTAATATATCATCCCCGAAACGCACGTATTGCAGAAACCAGATAAGTCCAAGAATAAGGTAGGCTAAAGACAAAAACCCATAGAATTTCAATAAAGGTGCTAACCTGCCTGGCAAATAGCCTGTTGGATTCTTCCACACAGTTCTGCCATTGATAATAGTCCCTTTCAGATGGGGATCATAGAACATAAAATAAATATTGTACATGCCAGACTTTGTGATATAGATGGTGTCTGGTTGTTCCTTTGCTTCTAAATTATTCCCCTGGAAGACAAAGGGAATGGAGCGAGGCCAGTTTGGCTCATCAGCAGATCGGTGTACAATGATCTCCCCTTGTTTACAGCCTTCTAACTTGGCAAGGACTGGAGTACAGCATAGTGTAGTGGCCCCATCATATGGATTGCCACTAATCTTGTACCTATCCTTTGTCTCGAAAATAACTGCTTCAATAAGCCCAGTGCTATGCTCCATTTGATCATGCTTAGAAGCAGATTCCTGAGTCCTGCGTAAAGTGATTGAATCAAACCTGCCAGATAGACTTATCAAAATCATGAAACCACCCTTTTACAGTTCTATTGCAAAAAGCCTACATATAATTCCATTGCCTAAATATCAAAAGAAATCAATATGCGCAAGAAATCTCATTTCTCACAGATATTTGTGCAACCTTTGACTTGAGGAATCTTGGCAGCAAATGGACTCTGAAACTGACGATATACAAGTAACAAAACCACATGGTCAAAAATCAAATAGAAAAGAAAAACTGGGGCAAGAAAGAAGTGGAAACTTTCATAAGCTTGAGTTTCCCAAAATGATAGAGGTTCAAATTCCTCCTATACATTACAATGTGTCTCCACTTAAAACATGGGCAGAGCCATGTGTGCCACTAAAGGAAATCGATTTTTGACAAGTGGTGAGCAACTGCCTTACAGAGTCTACAGCAATAACAAAAATTTTGTAATCAAGAAGACGGACAATGGATCAAGACGAGTCAGTGAAAAGAAACATTGTAGGAAACTGCAAAAACACCAGTGATTGAAGTTTTGAACTAAAATTGTTTTAGTTAAGCCTTCTAAGCCATTGTTTTCAAAGAGATGTGATGCATTCTTTCCTTATGCAAATATGTGTGAAGGCTAGAAAAGTGCAACTGGAGCTTCACCATCTAGTGGAACTCTTAGAGCATTGGGGTTTGGTTCCCTATACTACAAGTAAGAAGCTCCCAACTTAGCATCATCAAGCTGGGCGCAGAAGAGATCCAAGCAGAGCAGACAGAGGGAGAAGGTCACAGAGAAGGCATTCTACCAGCAGAGGTTCCTTATTAGATGATAACTGGGGAGGTGCACCAAGCAGGGAATCAATTGTAGGGAGGCCTAGAGTACAAAAAGCTGATGGTTGCCCCAACTCACCTCCATGGGGAGGAAATCTTGGAGATCAGCCAGACCGTGGTGTGAATATGGGCACATATGTGATGGAAGGGTGGGGCACTGAACCACCCAATGTGGAAAATCCAGTGCTCCCCAGATGATTAATTTCCGCTTGCAGTACAGCCAATTACCCTCAACTTTCCAGAGGGTTACGCTTGATTATTTCCTGTTGTTACACAGCTATTAGTAGGGTCAAGTTTGCTCTGATATGTTAACCCTGTCCACTGGTGATTTTGAATTTTGAGCACGAGGCTTTCCTCTCTTGTTTTGCTGCTTGCAGAGTCTGTAATTTAGGGGGATGTCTATATCTCTGTAGTGCGCTGCCATTTCAATTTCAAAGATAAAAAGGAGGAAGAACCTAAAACTGAAGTCCAGAGGATTATCAAAGCCTGATCCGATAAGAGTACCTAACCAAAGTAACTTGAAACAATTTTTAAAATGCAACCCAATAGGGAGAAAACTACGAAGAAACATAGACCCATTTTTTTATCAAAAAAAGGAAGAAAAGGCAAAGGATGAAATCCACATACTTGATGAACGACTTCCCATTGTCTATGCCAGTCCTATTGTCTGTATTCAAAGATGCATAAAGGCCCTCACTACCCCCATAGAAAACGAATCCGTTCCCTTGTGGCAAGAAGGCATCATCGGTGTAGTCGTGAATCGACCCATGAACTATCTCAGAACAGATAACCAACAGCAGCCCTGATAAGGCCAAACCCACCACTCTTCTGTACATTTTTAGCCCGCTCTGGCGACTACTTTACTTCCTCGATCAAAACATTTATTTAGGCACCTCGCTGCCTGCCCAACTCAGATTTCTCTGCACATTAATAGCAAGATGGCGAGAGCCAGAAACAATAAAAAGTGCCTGTTTATGCAGAGGAACCTTTCTGCGGAGGAAACGGTGATGATTGTATTAATTTTGTGAAAAAGGCATGGGATATGTCTGATTGATTGACAATGGGTAGCTCCCAATCTCCATTGTTAACAGCTGCTGTTGCTGTGAAATTCGGCCAAAGACGGCAAAGTTGGTCAGGAGATCTGCAATTCTGCTGTTGCTTATGCTCGCTACCGTGATTGTACCACTGAATGAATTTATCGTCGAGGCAGAGGTGGATTCTTCACATTTTATGTGTTTGAGATGGAGAACATTTTCATATTGTAGGTTAAGGTTAGCACAGATCTCGTGTAAATTTCAATATTGAATGTGTATTAAGTTGAGGTTAGCACAGATCTAGTGTAAATTACAAAATTTAATGTGGATTAAGTTGAGTTTAGCACAGATCTAGTGTAAATTACTATTTTGCAATAGGAACTGCAAGCCAAAACCGAGCTTGCTGAGATCCAACAGAAACAAATTGCGGATCTCCTCCAATCACATGCAAAATTCAATTCAAATTTCAGATGGTATATGGTATACGGTATACCTGTTGAGTCTTTGTATACTTGTTTAGTCTTTGCGCTGCACTCTTGATGTATGCAGCAGCACTGCCCTGTTTCATTCAAATTGTACAAAACAGATCTGTAGTATGCATAAATTTAAACAGATTCACAAGGCTACGCGGCCCTCATGCAGGGATGAAAGACAAAGACACGTTTCAGTCATTGCCAGAGTTTCATCGCCAGGATGCCTAAAGTTTCATAGCCATAGCCAGATCCTCCCTCTCTGCCTTCCAGCGGTGGAAAAAAAGACATTTTTCTATGAAAAAACATATTAAACCAACGATAGAAAACACTCTAATCGTCTAACACAAAATCAATGCCTCACAATCGTCCACGTCACATTTTTGAAATGTCTCTCTCTCTGAGCGAACGCCTTACGGCGTAAATAT
>APFE030003101.1:2847-18608 GCA_000404065.3 Pinus taeda
AATCCGATCCCCAGAGAGAAAGTTATGATGATTTTCCCCAGGTCACCTGTTTGGAATGTAATTCAGGAGTTTGCAAAAAGACCAACTTCCTCAGATCATATCTCTGCAAATATCGCGTGAAAAGATCTGAAATTGGGACCCAAGGTTCAGCGCGATTTCTTCTCAATTTTTTTTTTTTTGCGACTTCTGAAACGTCACAGACAAAAAGTTATAGCGAAAATGCCACAATGACCTGTTTGGAGCAGCGAAACCCTAGAATCCAAAGCTCTGATACCAAATGTTATGAAACCAGCTCAAAAAAGATAGAAAAGATAGATCCAACGCCTTAGAATTTCAGCCTCTTCGAGGGGGCAACCTCTTTACATTACATAAATGAACAATTCTTGGAGATACAAATGAAAATACCTCCTTTTCTATATATAGGAGTCTAAGGGTCATAATGTAATTAAGCTGACATAACAATAATATGTAAGGGCAAATAATAATAATAGTGGGCTTCTATGGGGCACAATAGTGACAATATGGGCACTACATGGGTACATCAATATAATAAGGGGGTTGTACTAATAACAATAAGGGGTTACACTAGCAGTATAGGGGCCTAAAGGTCATGTCCCCTGCGTACCTGACCACTCTGTATCTATGTTATGGGTGTAGACCCCTATAAAAGTAAAAATGGTGTAAGTATTTTCTTAAAAACTCGCTTTGAGTCATTTCTAGAAGCTTCTGGAAGGAATCTTGAGGTGGAAGGTTTGCTCCTTTAAGGTTCATGCATCCCATACCTTAAGGAGCTAACCCCTTGATGTGAGGAGCTTATCCCTTTGAAGGAGAACTCTATCCCTTTATAGGTGGACCTGTAACCTCCTTCCTTTGCACTATAAAATGAAGCATTGGGTTGGTTACTTGGGAGGTTGAAAGCTAAATATTTTTGAGGTGAAATGCTACTGGAACTTAGTCTTCCAAATTGAGGTTTTGTGAGGAGAGACTACATACCTCTTTGATCTCATTTGGAAGAGTGCGAGGCTTGTCAAAGTAAAGAAGATTCCTATTTTGGTCCCTGGGAAGAGATTATACAACTTCAAGGCACCAAAGGTTGTAAGGTTCTTCTATTTCAAATTTAATACAAATAAGTTTATTTTTCTCAATAAGCTGTGTTTTATGGTTTATTTTATGGATTCCTTGATCACCATAATGAATATGATTTATGATTAGCTATGCAGATGTTATTTGATGTGTGCTTGTTTGTGATTATAGGTTCTCAAAAGGAAACTCTTTCGGACGGTTGAAGCATGACTGCTACAAACTAGCGTTAGACTTAAGGTAGGGTCTAAACACCTCTATAGTTTTTTTTAATGAATCACAATATGTTTAGAGAAAGATAGATTTGCTTGTGCTTCTTGTTGCTAGATATCTTTTGATACTAGGGAGATCGGCCTTGTCCACAAGATCGATTTATTTGGACAACAAGAACACTGCCAATCGCTTCTCCACTAGCATCACATTTCACTTGAAAATGTTCATTAAAATCAAGCAAAATTAAAATGTTTTTTCAGTAATCTTTCTTTTCAACAGCTGAAAGTTCTTTTTCTACTTCAACAGTCCATTTAAATGGTTGTTTATCCTTCTTTATAGTGTCAATAATAGAAGCATTGATCTTACTAAAATTCCTTATGAATTTTCTATAAAAACAAGTAAGACCATGGAAACTTCTTACCTCAAAAACACTTTTCGATGAAGGCCACCCTATGATTTCATTTATCTTCTTTGGATCCATCTTTAATCCATCAGCAGAAACAACAAAGCCCAAATATACCAACTCTTCCTTCATGAATGAATATTTCTTTAAATTTAGCAGTAACTTTTCTTGTTGCAACTTTTGTAAGACATAAATCAGATGTCTCATATGTTCCTCTTTAGATATGTTGTAAACTAATATATCTTCTAGATATACTATTACAAATTACCAATAAATTCTTTCAACACTTCATTCATAAGCCTCATAAATGTACTAGGAGCATTTGATAACCCAAAAGGCATTACCATCCATTCATACAGTCCTTCATTTGTTTTAAAAGCGATTTTCCATTCAACACCTTCTCTAATCCTTATTTGATGATAACCACTTTTGAAATCCAGCTTTGTAAAATAACTTTCTCTACTTAAACAATCCATCAAATATGCAATTCTAGGTAAAGGAAATATGTACCTAATTGTTATTTTGTTGATTTCTCTTGAATCAATGCACATTCTCCAGCTTCCATCTTTCTTTGGACTCAACACTGTTGGCACTGTACAAGGAATCAAACTCTCTCTAACTAGTCCCTTATCTAATAGTTCTTGAACCTGTTTTTTGATTTATTCATTTTGTGTGGGAGTCATCTTGTAATTTGCTTTGTAGATTTTCCCGCGGAATCAAATCTATATGATGAATGATTTTTCTAATGGGTGGTAACTCATTAGGAAAATCCTCTACAATGATATCACAATAATTTTCTAGCATCTCTTGAATTTCAATTGGAAAATCAAAAATTTTAGTGGAAGTCATTATTACCTTGGGTTTGCAAATCAATGCAAAATTTACCTCATCCTCTTCAATCTGCTACAAATATTCTTTTCCACTTAGCCTTAGGGTCTTTGGATCATATACCTTCACTTGTTGCAAAGGTTTTCCATATTTGTAAAAAATCAAAAAATTTAAAAACTGTAAAGAGGGTATACCCTAAAAGAAAAATCAAAGTGTAAAAAAAATGAAAAGATGGTCAAAAAAATGAAAGAAAATGAACCCCACCAAAAAGAAAAGACCAAGAAAGTGTGCAAGTATAAATGCCAATACGTTTTCACTTTTGTGTAATAAACAATTGTGTGAACTTGTCACCTGTCACCTATGCCACAATTTATGAATAGTCAAACAATTTAATCTTGGCTAATTCGTTTTTCAATTTCATGTTGTAGAGATAGAGAATAAAATATGACCAAACAATGTAATCTTGGCATATAAGTAGATAGGTAGAGTGAAAAAAGAGCTCAACAGTTTAATCCGAGCCCTTGGATGTAATAAGTGTAGACTTAGATAGGCATTACCATGTAAAATAAAAGAAAGTTTCATAAGGGTTTGCCAGTCTAAATGCACCCTAACAAAGAAGTAAAAATGCTAGGCTAAGTAGGTAGGGCAGGTAGATAATGGTTGCAGAATAACATGTGATAAATGATAAGTGTGAATGTGTAAATATTTATTTTCATCACAAGGCAAAGGCATGCAGTACATGAAAGACATATCGAGCAAGCAAAGTTAGAATAATTAACTCCCCTACTCATTTTCTGTAAATTTTCACTAATTTTCCCTAAGTACCAAGGTATCTATTAAATTAGAGGGGCTCAGAGCATTTCTCTAACTTCTAGAGGGATCAGACCCTCAACCCAATAATTCATAAAGCCTAAGTGCTTAAGACCATTCATTAATCATCATACTCCTTCATAAAAATCATTCATTCCCTTGATAAGGTTTTTCCTAAGTAAAATCCTATTTTACTTAGGAAAATTATAATATTTTCCATAAAAACTCCTTTTTTCACTTTAAGCCTAAGTTTAAATACACACTTCAAATGTTTTATACTTAGCATTTTTCCATTTCGTAATGTCATATTAACTATTAAGATATTAATATATAAATCCCCTATAAAGTTTACTCGATCCTGCATTATTTTAGCTATATGATAACCCAAAAACATTATATATCATGCCACTGGTTAAATTATAACCATAATACATTTTAAATGGGATTAATTAGTTAATGATTAACTAATTAATAGCCCCGACCCTCCACCACATTAAAAAAGAGTTAATTAAACCTCATGGGTAATTAATAACTTCCATAGCCAATCCCACCGCTCCCGATATGATTAAATAATCCTTAATTATATCGAGCTCGCCTTCATTAAACCCCCATCACTTCACACCAGTAATAGCCATTCGATCACACCTCTGAGATCTCACGACTGCTATACATATCGCACAACCCTTTGTGACTACACATTAGCGCGCAATCGCAAAGCAGTTTTATGTACAGTTCCTCTGCCATGCGTCGATCGTTATATGAAATCATTGGCTCAAGCCAAAATACCACCACCCCTCTATAAGTGATGCGATATAAACCGCTTGCCACCTTCCAACTAAAGGAAAAAAAATCATTTCGTTTTCCCACTAACGTCACCCGTCCAAATCCCAAAACCCGCCAATTCTTGACTTTGTATATAAAACAAAACAACTCATTTTTGTTGTTTTATTCTATGAACCTGTATGCCCATGCAAACAATATGTCGAGGTCAACCAGCTTGAGCTTTTAGCTGTTAATTTGCTCCAAAATTTGTAGCCTACGCTGCCCAGAGCCATCCAGACATACCCCGTAACTGCATTCTGTTGCATGTCTCCAAAAGCAGGTATTTAGCAATTTCCTAACAAGAAAACCCTGCAAATACTTGTGCTCGCTGCAAATTTATTAAAAAACCAAAATTTGCCATAATTCTACCATTGCATTTGTAAATTCAAGTATCTAGACCTGCTATTTCATCATTTCCACCTTAAAAACCTCAGTTTCTCTCTTGAAACCCACAAGAACCGGTATGGAAACTTCAGTAGCCCTAAATGTTTCTCCCATTACCACCCCTCATCGTGATTTAGACTATCTGCCTCTAGCAGATAAAGACTTCCAAATAAAATACCTAATCACTGATAAAGACCACCTCAAAGTGTTTTGAAAATGCAGAGATAACCATTTGAATGGCTATGATACCATGGGACTGTGGGAATCCAATCTCCCATTGTACTTTCTCCCATTTGTCCATGTTTTCCCTCACATAATCCATCAGTGCCATGGAAACTATAACTCCATCCGCAGAGTAGTCATGTCTCCCAACCATACTGTACTTTTCACAATAATGGCCAAATCAATAAATGAGATGCTGCAATTTCATCCTAGTCAGGCCCTCACCCCCATTTCCATTGGAAATTTACTTGAGAAATCAACTAAATTATCCCAAGCTAAACTTAGTCACCTCTGTCATAACTTCATATTGCAAAAGTATCAGGCTAAATATCCCCCTCCCTATCTATCAGTCTTCTTCACAAACACAGGTAAAGTCATAGTTGACATGATAGCTATAGTCATGGGATTCAACACTAGTGAATATGTGGATGAATTGACCCTAGTGTTGATGTCTATCTTCACCCCTGGCCAGCCCCCTGCTGTCAAGTATGATTATGTCTCTTTTATTGCTGATAAGATTCATGACCGGTTCATGAGACTAGAGAATGAAAGGGTTTTCAAGTTTTCCACCTTCATATATCACCTCATCCTCTACTATCAATCAGAAAAATTCCCATTTTCCGTCAACAAACTTGATACTAAGGGTAATCCAAGGTCTATCATCTTTTTGACTTCCATCTTCCATAGATCTTATGCCTTCCCTTATTCTTACAATGAATTCATTGATCAGTTTGTCACTCAGTGACCACCTTACTGACAGGGAATTCCCCTCCTAGAATTAGTGGTGACATCAAAAGGATCTTTTAGCTCTCCAAACAGTACAGAGTGGGTGATTGGTATTTATACCAGAATCACATAGAAATCAGGGTATATGGGTGTGAACTCTCCCCATTCAAACTACCTAGATATGTTCCAATGAGGTTGTTTGCATTGGAGTATTATAGACATATGATAAAATCAAATTTCGTTCATTTTACTAAGGCCAAGAAGAAATCCCAACTCAGAATCAAGGATCACTTAGGCCCATTTGTCTACAACACTAGGGAAGCATGGAAAGCAGTAGAAAAAATTCTAGAAAATGAGCTGAAATTAAAGAAAAGTTTTAGTTGGACTCCATATGAACCTCATAGTTTCATTTGTGATAGAGGATGAAAAATAGATTATCACCATACTTGTATCACAGAATACCTGAGATTGAAAAATTTTCTAATATGGATGAATGGAGGGAGGGAACCCTAGTAGAAATAGATAATGAGCAGGTCAACATAGAAAATGTAATGAAGGATCTTGAAAAGACACTTGATTTAGATTCCTTTGGGAAGGTGCAATTTGAGACTTTTCAAAAGTCAGCATCAGGGATTAGTGCCTTAACAACTAATACTTCTCAAAGGCACTCACAAGAGACCAATATATAACTTGCGGGGAGATCACAGGGAAGAGAAAAAGATACCAACATACAAGCAACAAAACTATCAACCATGTGTAAATAGCCTGAAACTTCTCACGAGTAGGCTCAAACATAGGCTCACCCAAATCAAATCAACATGGGAGAGCCCCCAATTTTGTAGACCCCTTTGAATGAGAAAAATAATCAAAAGAGAGACAGGGAAATAGCTACCCCTGCCAGTGGCCCATCAAACCAATTTGGTACTAAAAGGCATAGGCTAAATCCTCATTCAAAAGAGGAATTTTTTGAAGAAACTACAGAGAGTCAAAGAAAAGAAGGTGCAGATAGCCAACATACTTTCCTAATAGGTGGGACACCTTCTAGTTAAAAAATACAGGAGTTGGAGAGACAAGAAAGTGCTGAAGTGTCATCCTTCAGGCCTCTAGGAAATGAGAACCTGGATATTAAAAAGAAATTCAAAGAAATAAAAGCCAAGAATGAACCACTAAGGAACCAGGTCTACAATCAATATTTAAAGATGTCTTCGACCAATCAAAATAGGTTGATGTCAGCCTATGACATCGAAGGAAAAATGCAAATGAACTTCTTCAAGACTAAAGTACAACAACCTCAGACAATTGTAGATTACATTCAAACAGATTTTGAGGTCATGGAAAAATACATTCATCCCCTAGATCAAATTGAGTTACACAAACAGACAAGAGAAATGTCGTATTCAACATTGACTAGTAAAGCCATGATGGCCCAAAGATTAGAAAATTCTTTGAATAACACAACTGCTCAGTTACAGCTAGAAAGAGCCTCGTCACAGGCTAAAGATAATAGAATCAAATCATTGGAGGAGTTGGTTATTAGATTAGGCCATAACCCAAAGGATGTGAAAGTTGTAGATGCCTTGATTAAAAATAAAGATGAAGACATAGTTGCCTTGAGGAAACAGCTAAAGTTGCCACCATCAAGACATCCACAAACTGCTAAAGTCATATAATAGAAGTCTAAAGAAGAGCTTATGGACTTACTCCTCAAGCTTAATGAACGATTGAATGAGACTAAACAAGAGTCAGAAAAATCACTGAAGAGCAAGCAGGGATAGTCAACCTCGCAGCCTCCAATTGTGATACCAATGGTTTCTACTGCAGTCCCCTAAACACTTGGAATAGCTCTGGCACCAAATGTCCCCTTGGTCACAACAGAAGTAGTTACAGGTAAAGTCACAGGAACAACAACAACAACAACAACACAGGAACAAACTTCATGTTTAAGCACAGAAGAATTAATTAAGTCAATGGAGGAGATGAAGTTCCAAGTGTCTGAATTGCAGAAGGTAAAAGAACAATTTGTTACCTTAGAACAAAAATATGATCTTTCCAAAATTAATTTTTTTGAAAAAGTGAGGGAGAATAAAGGGTTAACTCAGCAGGTGAAATCACTAGTGAAGGACCTCACCTTTGAAAAGCCCTGAGTAGACATTAGGAAGATTCTTTGGACCAACATCACTCATTCAATAAATGATGTTTAGCCATCAATACAAATAATTTTGAAGCCACTAGGCTAATAAATTTTTTGAATAGTAAAAATAAGTACCAGCTAGAAGAGCTAGGCATTGAAGATAGAATCGGGACCATTCTAGAAGTCAAAAAGGTATTGACCAAAAGATCTCTGATGTAGAATTTGGAAAGGAGATGTCAGAACATGCAAGAAGAAATTAATGACTTCATGGAGAAGTTTGGTATTTCGCAGAGCAAAGGACTCCCTAGTCGTTTAGTTATTAATTCTAAATTGATGAGACATATAGACTATGTCGACAAGTTGGCTCAATATGCAGATAACCAGGCCAACTCATCAGCTAGTGCATATGCACCAAAGGCACTGCCTACAGGCAGAGTTCTCTATGAGAATCTAGAGAACCTTTTCTATGATGAACATAAAAAATAACATTTCTTTCCAGTTCAACCTAATTTTGTTAAATACAAAGAGACTGATGAGATCTTCAGAAAACTTCAAAGAACCAAAATGCCACAGGAAAAATGGTGGACGGACATGACAGATATTTTGTGATTTATCCTTGGTAAAAAAGTAAATTTTGATTGTTTACCATAGTCAATTGTGGTAAAAGAGGGTGAACAAGGATCAAACAGGTAAAGAGTATCAGAACAGGTCAAAGTTTTTCAGTAAGAAGATGAAAAGCAGAACAACGAGCATTGATTTACGAGGAAGATGACAAGATGCTTCATCATAGGGCCTGCCTCCAGCTCATTCACAAAAACAGAGATAGTAAGCCATGAGTTTACTTTATCTTCTATCTTCGAGACCATTTGTCTCTACTTTCATGTAACATATAGTTATTCATCCTAGAATATATCTCTCTTTGTTATGAGACATTTTATTGTGAATTTTTGTATAAATACTCCCTCATTCAGAGTATAGAGGGTGGATTCTTAGACATTTCTATAGACTTATTATTTTGGAAAATGAAAGTTGTTGGACAATTCTTGTATGGTTGGCTGGATGAAGGAATAATAAAAAGGAATTTTCACAAGATTCATGTGTCAAACACCAGACAAATAAGTATTCTATATCTCATGTGTTATTGTTTTCTTGTTTAATATTTCAATTGTGTTTCATATCTGAATATTAAAACAAAAAAGTATAATTCAGAAGGTGCTTAAATGCAATTTGTCTATAAAATCATTTTTATTCTAAATGTTTTCTTCTAAACTATCATAGGCAAGGAATTCTTAATTGAAGGATTCTTAATTTCCCTTCTTCCTTTCTGAGTCCATCCCACCCTTTCAAGTTACCATTTTCTCCCTGTTTAGCTATCTTGCCTTGTGAAGCCATTCTTTTGTTGAAAAGCCAAATCCACTTAAGCCATCTTTATTTGACTCCATAGCCCAATGGCCTGATATATTCAATTCTATCCATCTACTCTAGAATTCCACCACCAAACACAATCAAAACCCTCAAGCTTTTATAACTAGCCTAATATCCTATAAAACAAAGCTAAATCTAAAAGAGAGAGCCCTCTCTGAGTATAGATTGGCTAGATTCTGTACTTAAAAGCTAGTTTGTGGTTACCTCAGACCCATGGAAAATTTTAGGGGCTAATGTTCGCCCAATGGGCTAATTTTCCATGATTTTTCCGAAAAACGATTCGCCAATTTCCAATTTTTATAAAAGATGATTCGCCCAAATTTTAGAATATAAAATTATTTTACCTTAAAAATCGCCAACATTATATAGTGGCTATATGATAAATCATTATAAAGTTGAATAATTTTAAAAATATATCATTGAAAAATTTATAGTTTGCATATTAGGGATTAGTGAGATTCGCCAATGTTTCTAAACTTCAAGAAAATTTTCCATCCTTAAAATTTTCCTTGCTCCGACCCCTTTCCCTCTTCCTACAACTTCAGGGAAAATCTGAGTGATAACATGGGACACATGGTCTATATTTTCGGTGTTTGAAGGTGTTTGAAGGGGAAAAATATGGGGGACATATGTCGCCACTTAGGAGGTGCCACATGGTGATATTGACATGAGCACAATGTCATCCCAGAAGGGATACCATGGAAGGTTTATAAAGGTGCATAAGAAAATACATGCAGGATGACTAAGCATTGGGATATAAATCATTGTAGTGGAATTTATAGGTCACCCTGGATGGCATTTTATTGGTTCATGAGAACAACATAGTTCCCACCAAGACATATTATCCTAGACCTGTGACCCTAGAAGATTTTTAAAGATTGAAAATAGGTCCCTCTAAGTTGACTAACCTCTTGGATGCGGTGGAAGTTACAATGAAGCCAAGAACCAATTTGAAAGGAGCTAGGTCATGCCTCCCCAGAGTTATCACCCTGGAATGAAATAAAAGGGTGAAAGGGAGGTTGCTCCAGGTTGATGAGTCTCCAAGACATGGCCATGTACAAAGAGGCAATTGAAGAGAAATGGAAACAACGTAAATGGAGAATGATGGTCCCACCTAAACATGTAATCTCGAAAGGAAGATTGGGGGATAAAGGAAAAGTTAAGGTTTTGATCTATGCATGTTGTGTGACCATGGGCACAAAAGGAAAATGAGTGGTAACTAAGCCCTTGGGGCTATAATGTAAAGGGGCATCCAAAAGCCAATGTTTCATTGGCCTCATGTGTTAATGTGACTAGGGGCCAAAGGGTTCTTTACAATAAAAAATCACAATAGGGACATTTTTAAATGACATGATCAGGTCGGAAGGATTATGCAAGATTGAATGGGCCGACAACCATTTCAACACTATGTCTACATTATTGATGTCACCAAAAATGTTAGTTTTCTAGAGACATGATTACAGTTTTTGATGGAAGAGCTAGAATAGAAGAGCAAGGTAGCGAGGATGATGATTTGTAGAGACAATATATGGACTGATAGGATCAATCTAAACAAGTCAAGCTTGAGTTCCTCTCATTCCACAAAAATATAAATGAGAATGGTCCTAAGAGTATTTTGATTAGACAAAAACACATAAAACCATTTTGATGTACACCTTCAATCCTGTGTTTCTTAAAGAGAAACGAAGGAGAGTTATTCTAGGTACACAGGTGAAATTGATGAAGGAACTTCTTAAGTATTCATGTTGGATTGACAGTTAATACTCAGTATGGAAAAAAAAATCAAGTTCCCATTCTCAGAGTTTTATCTTGTTGCAATGGCCAAGTATTTAGATGTAACAATAGAATGGAGATCCATGTTGGAGTATTCTCTCAAGCAAAGTGATGCACTAACAAAGATAACATCATTTCCAATGTAACAAAGGAACAAAACCATTGATGAAAATTGTGCATCCTCAAGGGAATGCATCATTGTTGAGTATAGAGTAGAGATATTTGTGAGTGTGTTTTGCAAAGAGAGGCCAAGAGTACATATGCAAAAGTGAAAGCCCAAGAAAGCCCAAGGAGGAGTGAGGGTTGAGAACTGCTAATTTATGACTATATGACAGCCGAGAGCAGAGGAGAAATGTTGTTACAGAGTGGACATAGAGTGCAAATAAGGTTGTGTATGAGTGAAGTCCATTGAGTAGAACAAAGGGTCGAGCTTTGATGAATGCAAAGTTAAAACAAGGAAGAGTAAGTGGCAAGGACAATGAGAAGAGATTTCCTTATTGAGTGTGGTTGGAGCCTATAAAATAGGGAATTGGAGGGTCCATATTAATGGATATTTGCTTGGAGTTTTGTGCCTCCTACAAATTGGTGCTTGTATAAATCCAAGAAGCTTCATGTTGGTGCTTACAAAAAATCCAATAAATCGGTGCTTCAGTTGGTGCTTCTAGTAAGTTGATCAAGTGTCTATAAAAAAATGGAGTTGTTGCTTCCTGGTAATGGGTGCTAGAAGACAATCTAATGGAGTTGGTGCTTCCTATGAGTGGTGACTCACAAACTATTTGATATAATAGAGTAGGAGCTCTTATTTACTTGATATAACAAACAATATTTCATGGTTTTTTCCTTTTGGGTTTCCACGTTAAACCTTTTTGTCTCTTGTGTATGTTTCTCATGGTGTATGTGTTCATGTGCTGATTTATTCATTTTTTGCACATGTTATGATTGTGGTTTCTCACTTAATCAATGCCAAGATTAAATGAAAAATATAAATGGGCATAGAATTTAGAATTAGTGTTGGGCATGGAATCCCCTTGAGGCATGTTTTGGGGCTCAAAGCCCATGTTTTGACCCGATATTGTTGTAAAGACTCTGCAAATTGCAGGTGCAGAGTGCGAAATGTATGATAGAGTCACAGGGTTGTCCACCCTAGTCTTGTAATGTAAGGTCAGCCTACCCATGGTCCATGGACCATGGGATTGTATAAATAGAGCAAGCCTCTAAGTGTAAAAGAAAATGAAGAGAATGGTAGAGAGGAATACAAAGAGTCTAAGTGACTAAGTGTGCCTTGGGTCGTAGAGTAGGAAAATGCTTTGCAACAAAGTGCACAGGGGCCTAGTAGTCCACAGCTGAGTGTGCGGACTCGTGCAGCTAAGTGCGTAGGGTGAAGTTGAGTCTGTAACCAAAGAAGAGATTAATAAAGAAAGGTTTTGCTACCAATTCGTGCATTTTTTTTCTTGGAGTAATCCATGGTTAATGTAAATTGCAAATATACTATTGATTTATTGCATGCACTTGTATGAATGATTTATATGGCTAGATATAACTTAACACATACAAATAAGCTAAGTTAACCAACTTACAATGGAATACTGGTAAGAACTTTTGTAAGAATAGTGTTCGACCCCCGAGTAGGGTTGTACAAAGGCAGCAATTTTGGCTACGGGGCATGGGATAGTGCAGGTAACAATGTACTCATAGGGTCAAACAACGGACCACTTGAACTCATCAGACATCTCCAAGGTGTGGAAACCTAGTTTTAGCACCCTCCCATACTACTTCGGGTGAGACCTTAGTCCGTGCCCTGTGGACTGCCAAAAGGGCCAATAGTACTAGGATTTGTTTGGCTAAATCACCTGTGAACTTGGGTCAGGCCCCAATAAGCCAAAAAATATTTTTGTTGCCGGGACCAGGATCTGCATAAGAGATTTCTGGTGTCGTGTCATTGGAATCTGACAAAGAAAGAAATTGAAGGGTGGTTGGACAAAAATATTCATGATTTCGCGACGCAGGAAAATAGGAATTTGTGAGTATCAAAGGAATAGTGGTTAGAGCGCTACTGATATATGGAAATTCACAAAATTTTCTTTGCATCCTTCCCCTCTGAGTTGTATGAGTGGATCGTGAAGCTAGAAAAAAATCAGGGAAGGTGTAGGTTCAATAAACCTATTGTGTGGACTCCAGAGTTGGTGCGTAGACTAGAAGCATTGGAATAGAAGATTGCGGCCACTATGGACCATTGGCTTGATTGAATTATAGGAGGGTTTATCACCGAGTTCATAGTAGATACGCCAGTGAGCTATAGCGAGGCGGAATGTCGCTTCCTCAAAGGACGTGAGGTAAGCACATTAAATCTTTTAACACTTGGATTAAAATTCTACTGCGTGAAAAGCAAGTTATGTGAATCAATTGATGTTCAGGACTACGTGAAGTGGGAGGATCTACATAAATGATGGTAATGAAGAATTAGAGACTAGACCCTTGATTTCACCTCTATGGGAGAGCGAGGAGGAGCTCATGAAAGTTTCACCAAGGAGTGCGATCAGTCTAATAAGACAAAAAATTCTGTGCATACCACCCCCACCTACACCACTACTAGTTGCACCATCTTCACCCCCATCTTCGCCCACACCACCTCTGCTACCACCATAGTTCAATATGGCAAGTGCAATAAAATTGTCGGTGTTCGAGGGAGTAGGGAATAAAGATTCAGACCAATTTTGGTTTGTGGTAAAGGTTGTATGGGAAGCATAAGGAGTCACAAATGAAAATATAAAGAAGGAAATGTTGGTGAGCATGTTGCAGGATCACGCACTAACATTTTACAGTAAGCATTCCAACGAAAATCCAAACACAGGGATCACGGATATCTAAGCTCTGCTAAACAAGGAGTTTAACAGGAAAAAATTAGAGACCCGGTCGATTATTGGATTTAAGGAAATCGCGATGCTTCCAGGCGAGACCCCCTGGGAGCTAGATCAGAGACTGAAGTGTATGATTCGTGAAGCAAATATGACCTTGACAAATGGGCAACACCATGCATGGTTTTTAGCGTCTCTAACACCGCATCTAAGGACTGCGCCATCACAACAGAAGCTGTCAACTCATGTCCAATAGATCCATGCATAGATGAAGAATTTGTGTCTTGAGATGCAGAGCCTGAAACAAGATAGGAAAACATGCCCAGAAGCGCGCGTGGGGATATGGTGCATAAACTGAAAAGGCCAGGGACATGACAAGGACCATTGTCCAGTCTTTGCGAACTACCTAGCAGGAGGAGGGCCAATGCCTTTGAGACCAGAGGCACAGGCAGGACCAAGCATGGTGCTTACATTATGGTGCATGATTTTTCAGATAGGGGGGAAGCATGCCATAGTTAACTACCATCTATTACAAAATTATAAGCAGACATCCCAATAGTTGTTCTGTAATTTCTGCAGATTAGTAGGCCATGATGAGCATACCTATAGAAGCTATGAACTAATGATGGATCAGACTCCTACCTATAGAGTTCAGACAGTAACACGAGCCCTCGATCAAAATGCAGGGATGGTGCACACTGGATTCCAGGGGCGCAGATGAGGTTGAGGTGGAATGGGACTAGGAAAGGGTTGCAGATAGTTGATCTATGTTGGGTCCCTATAATACTAGTGATTACCCCATTACTATTGTAGTTGTACCCCTTATTAATATTTTTGTTCCTCTATTGTCCCCATACTATTATTATTGTGCCCCATAGAATCCCTCTATTGTTATTTTTGTGGCTTTATATTATTATTGTTAGGTCGGCTGGGTTATATTGTGACTCCTTAGACTCCTATATATAGAAAGGAGGTTTTATCATTTGAATCATCCAAGAATTGTTCATTTATGTAATGTAAAGGAGGTTGCCCCCTTGAAGAGGCTGAAGTCTAAGGCGTTGATCTATATTTTCTATCTTTTTCTTGAGTTGGTTTCATAACATTTGGTGTCGAAGCTTTGGATTCTAGGGTTTCGCTGCTCCAAATAGGTCATCGTAGCATTTTCGCTATAACTTTTTTTGCGACGTTTCAGAAGCTAAAAAAACCCATTTGAGAAGACATCGCATGAAATCTCAGGTCTATATTTTAGAGCTTTTCGCACTATATTTTCGGTGATATGAATTGAGGAAGTTGGTCCCTTTGCAGAATCCTGAATTACATTCAAAACAGGTGACCTGGGGAAAATCGTCATAACTTGCACTCTGAGCATCAGATTGAAATTTCGTAAGAAGGTACAGAAAACGGAAGGACTGTAGTTTCTTGGATATATTTTTCGGAGCCAAAAGGTCAAAACAATGACACATGGCTCATCGTACAAGTTTTCTCTAATGAATTAGTCTATAATCAGGTCACTGTGGGAGATTTGGCATAACTCTTCATTGGAGAATCCAATTGAGGTCAGACCGGTGGCATTGGAAAGAGGACACAGAGGGATACCGTAGGTTGCAATTTCAGAATTGGATGATCCGAAATTACAGAGATACAACAGAGGAAATATCGAGCTCCTACAAAGTGAAAAACGGTGTGTATATTTTTTTAAATGTTTGCTTAAGCTTGGTTTGGAAAATTATTTTGAAGGAATTCAAAGGGCATAGTCAAGCATTATTATCAGTGATTGATGCCTCAAAGAAAGAAAATAGAAACACCTAGTAGGCGACCTGAAAGCTCTAGCATGACTCAGGAAGAAGAGGAAGAAATGCAACATGATATATCAAAATTACAAGACCAAGTGCAACAAGTCTCACTTGCACAAAAAGGAACATAATCTAAGATGGATTTTTTAAAGAAAGTTGTAGAAGCTAAGATGAATGGTGTGGAAGCTAGGATGGATGATTTGAAGATAGATTTGAAAACAGACATGGAAGAATTGAAGATAAATATGAATAAGTTGCTACAAGAAAGGGTCACTAAGGTTGAAAGGGTAGTAAAG